>OZ023233.1:31889315-32116315 GCA_964006365.1 Trididemnum miniatum
GCAGACACAGTGCCTGCCTTGTCCCCCGCTTTTTCACGGGCGAACGGGTTGGGCAGAGAGGTTTTTTGTAGGTTTTGGTAACTGGTATAGTTACAAACCTGAAACAAAGTATTCCTTCTCAGATTACCGGAAAATAATGTTTAAACCACCGGACTTTTCTATTCTTATCGATTGTTTACAGTGAATCTGTGACATCATAATCCAGCCTGTATTATTTTCTTGAAGGTTTTATTTCAAATGTTCTACCTGAGCAGGACGAGGAGAGGCTTAGATTTGGAGTGTGTAGTTCCTTTGAAGGTTAGAATTTTTTTTTTTTAGGAAGGTGGGAGGTTGCTATGCTGCACTGATGAGACCATAATAAGGTCGAAACGCGTCTGCAGCTGCAAATGAGTGGGTTACCATGGGGGCTTCTAGTGATGTGGGCTAGTTAGGCTAACGGTAACTTGGTTGTGGGTTAGTGGTTATAGGTTCTTTCATTGGGTATCGTTGTTTGGGGCCAGTCGCCTGTCAAAATAGGGCACAACCTAGAAAAGAGATGAGTCGAGATGTACAGGTAAAGCAATGCAAAAACAGAGTCTTTACAGTCTGGAATGAGTTTAGCCTGGATTGGCTGTGCGTAGCAAGGCTGACGAGACTTTGGTTATAGTCGAGATATGTTTTCAGTTTGGCAAATTTGGTGTAATCGGTGATTAGTTATCTCAAAGCGATAGTCATCGTTTTCTTGTCAACTCGTTTAAAGCCACCCCTAATCATCTTCCGCAGCATCAAACGA
The DNA here is from genome assembly GCA_964006365.1 of Trididemnum miniatum. NCBI lineage: Eukaryota > Metazoa > Chordata > Ascidiacea > Aplousobranchia > Didemnidae > Trididemnum > Trididemnum miniatum. Next base: position 31,890,088 of record OZ023233.1, read on the forward strand.
TAGCACCTGTCCAGATTGTCATAGTGTAAGTATCTTTTGTTGCTCACCAACACTGGCAACCATAAGTAAGTCTGCTGCGTACATAGGCGTTCAAAAGATTATACGTGTTTTCAGATTGATGTGAAAGTTTCTCAGCAGATTTTTGTGTTGTTGTAAAGCTGCATTACCAGAGTTTATTCTGTTGTTGATTTCTGAATGTCCTATTCCTGAATGGTTGTAGTCGATTTTGCATCCCAGATATTTCAAAGTTTTGGTGTTTGTGATCTTGATGCCTTTTAGTGAGCATATAGATTCAGGATAGTTGCTATCTGCACCAGAAAAATTAAAGATCATTGTTTCCGTCTTCTTGCTGTTGATAGTAAGGCCAAAGCGTTTAAATACATCATTTATGATAGAGAATGCTTTTTGAAGGTCTGCAACAGTTTCAAAAAAGTAACAATTTATGTAAAGTACTCCAAAGACATTTTAGGAATGCATTATTGTTTTCGTTGGTTATCTAATTATACGGTTGCAGTGGGCCTCTGCTTAGCCACGTTGAAGCTGAATTCGCCGTATTTTACCCTAGACGCTACGTGACATTCCCTGTATAGACTTCCCAATCTTTTCAAATCTAGTTTTCAGAACCATTGTATTTATTTATTATATCCATTTTCATTCCTGAGCAATGCTTTTCCGACTTATTTCCATGTGGCAATTTCATCGCAAACTAGAAAATTTTCCCATGTGAATTCAGAATTTTGAAATAGTGTAATTTTCCATGTCCAGTTCCCATCGTGGCAATGGTTTTTTGGTGTTTTTAAAAATGCTGCGCTTGAAAAAATTGATGCAGATGGTAAAAAATCAAATCGAGACTCGTACTGAAACACTGATAATTTGAAGCCGAGGTGCGAAATACCGAACTCACGACAATACAAGTGCAAAAGCTATTAAAAATACTGAGTAATACGCGCTCCAGCCCAACATTGGACCTTGACGGACCAAAATTGACATTACTTACTAGTCCACCAACATAGCCGTTTGTAACACTAAAATTTCACAGAATGTTTATTTCGGTATTTTTGATACTAAACCAACCCAAGTTTTTCTCAATAACTTACTTTAATTTTGACCAAAAAATCTCGTCAGATATACGCCAGAATGCACGAAATTGACTATATTTTCAAAACATTTCCTGGGGGGAGAACCCCCCCAGACCCTCCTTGACAGGCTCGGCCCCAACGGGCCTTCGCTCTTCCGACTAAACTAAACGTCTTATCGAACCGTTTGTGATGAGCCCCCTATTTCGGATTGTACTATGTCTGCTGCTTTCGGCTCGATTGACGACGATAATATTCAAATTTATTAGTGTCGACGTAATCCTGAATTAAAATAAAACTAAGATATAGCACATGACATCATAAGTAGAAAACAATTAACTAGGTTACAAACAATATACAGTTTCGGCACTAACTAAATTATACATGAATTCAAATTATTCTTAATTAAACACAACATAACATATTTTTACACAACTTACGGAAGTTTCCGGCAGCAGCAGAGCAGAACGTAGAGTGGATATCTGAAGCCCCAAAATAATCGCTAACTATTGGCTTCAGTCAAAACAGCAGGTCCTATCACGACGACGTCCAATCCGAAAAGAAATGTTACGTCAAAAAATACTATAAGTCGGTTGCCCAAACAATCAGAAACCGGTGCTGCTCCCGGCGAGCGCGCAGTTGCAAGAAAATAAAACGTTGCCGATCACGTGACTTATTACAAAACGTTGCGCGATTCAAAACAAATTTTCGAAACGGCGAAGCTGTGACTAACCAATACACTTCCGCCCAGTGCGGAACTAATGAGAAAATTAGTGAGCAACGATAAGAAACACACACATTAAATTAACTTCGTTAGGCCTACGCATATAATCATACACAATGCATTAAATAGGTTTCAATAATTTACACAAATATTTCATCATAGCAAATATCCGTTACAATATAAAAATTAACAAATTAACTTCTCAAAGTCTTATGCATTAACATAAACTATCAACATAAACCAAACTAGACAGATTAACAGTTTGTGACATTAAGTTCTTCTGATGTTGTTATCAGGCAAAGTTTATGAATTGGTCTCATCAGATAACGTTGGCCAGAAAGTCGTAATTCGACTTTACGAACAAGATTGTCTTTGCCAGGAAAAGTCTTTGCTACAATTGCATGTTCCCATAGTCCTCTGGGTGCACTTTTGCCTTTGAGGCCAGGGTCCAGGATAATCACGTAGTCTCCAACTTGTAAATTACTTCTCGCACGAAACCATTTCGATCTGAGCAGCAGCTGTGGTGGCATATTACGTATCCACGACTCCCAAAATCGCTTCACGAAGCCCTGGACAAACTTAACGGACATTCTCACATCGATGTCGCATTCGGGTTGTGGTACGTGTTGTCCATCGAACGGATAAAGTAAGGAATTTCCAGTGATCGGTTCCTCATCGAGATCTTCGACGGATTTCGGAAACAATGGTCTAGAGTTAACAAGATAGTTAGCTTCTGCTACAATAGTTTCCCACTGAAAATGAGTGTATGAGTGTCGGAGATAATCTGATGCCGCGTTAAAAGCTTTCCGACAACTTCTAATAAGCGACTCGACAGCGCCATTCATATGGCTAGCCAAAGGGGTATTAAAGCTTGGCCATTTTTCACAGGGATTTAAAAGAAATCTAGGGCCTTTGTGCCAAAGTGATAGCTTAGATGCAGGAATCGGTTTTGTTAGGGCATCAGCAAGATTCGAACGTGAATTTACATATCGAAAGCAATCAGCATTTTCAGGTAAAGTTTCTTTGATTTCTTGAATGCGGGTTGAAACGAAAGGTTTGAAGTTCGATGCGGGAAGACTCAACCAGTGAAGAACCGTTGCACTATCTGTCCAAAGAAAAACTTTTGTAACATTTATCACGCTTTTAATTGAAGCTACAAGTCTCGTTAGCACGACCATACCCATTAGCTCTAATCTGGGAATTGAGCGTTTTTTAAGAGGCGCAACGTAAGCTTTGGCTGCAACAAATATTAGTGCTACGCCAATGGTAGTGTGCCATCTTAACCAAACAGCGGCGCCATACGCCTGTCCACCGCCGTCGCTGAAGCCATGAAGTTCGACGGTATCTAGAGCAAATTCATGCTTGAGACATCGAGTTATTCGAAATTGGTTAAGGTTACAAATATCCTGCACAAAAGTAATAAACTTAACGTTAATCGCATCAGGAATAGGATCATCCCAAGATAATTTAAGTTGCCAAAGTGCCTGTAGAAGCAATCGCAATTTTAAAGTAATCGGTGCAAAAATTCCCATTGGGTCCCAAAATTTTGAAACAATAGATAGAGCTTCACGTTTAGTTAAGGGCTTATGAGCATCAATGTCAGGGAAATTGGGCCTTAGCGTATCATGATGTTTGTTCCAATCGTGACCTAATACTGTTGTTAACGTTTCGTCAGGAAACTCATCCACAAATGAACAATTTGAATGCCAGCCTTTTACTGCAAACTTTCCCTTAGACAAAATGACGTTAAGCTGTTCCTTTAACAACATGGCATCGTGTTGTGATTCAGTAGAAGTGACAATGTCATCCATGTAGCAATGGTTCTTGATAACACGGGAAGCATCAGGGAAGGTGTCGGAGTGTTTATCAGCCAGAAAATGTAAGGCACTGATGGATAAGTCGGGTGCAGGCTTATCTCCAAATGGTAGCCTTTTCCACTGAAAGTCTTTCGGGTGTTCGAGAGGGTTGCCATATCTCCACAAGAAACGGTGATAAACTCTATCAGCAGGGGCAATCTGAATTTGATTGAACATCTTTCGAATGTCTCCAAACAATACGACTTCATTGAGACGCCAGGCAAGCAGGACGAGAAATAAATTATTCAACAAGTCTGGTCCTTTGAAAAATCCATCATTTAATGATAGTCCGTTGTAAACTGCGGCTGAATTCCAAACAATTCTGCAGGCTGTAGTTTTTCCAGGACGTAATACAGGAAAATGGTCCAAATGCCATCCTCGCTTTTCGTGGATATCCATTAACGGAACGGCTTCAGCATATTGGTCTAGGATGGTTTTCATTTCATGGTTATAGCATTCCATCATATTAGAATTGTTTAATCGGCGTTCTAGGGATTTCAACTTAGCGAAAGCTTGTGATCTATTAAATTCGAGGCAAGTAGGAAAGCCTTTTTTCTAAGGTAGGGAAACTTCAATTCTTCCTTCATCGGTTTGCTTTATAGTATTTTTCACGTGCTTTAAAAATTGTGATTCGACAATTTCTTTGTCCGAGCAAGCACATAATCTGGTTGGTTTGACGCCACAAAGGTCAGAGTCAACAAGAGATTGTAAGTTTTGAACATTTTCTTGAAATTTAACACGATGCACGTTAACAACTTCATCACAAGTAGCAATTGAAGAGTTACTATGGCCATACATATACCAGCCTAAACGGGTCTCAACAGCTGTAGGGTATTTCTCGGGGTCTCTAGGATGGTGTAAGTAACCGGTAGGTGCCATTAAGTCAGCATAGTCGTATCCTATTAAGAGATCAACATCTGTTGATTCTTTGGGAAGCCATTTCTGCACTGTTTTTAAGTAAGGGTACTTTTCAAAAAAGTCGTTTTCAACGCTGGGTATTTGATGTGCCGGTTTTTCCAACTCCACAGCCGAAATATTATTTTGGTCAGATTTTTTATCACACCGACGTATCCACAGTGATACGTTGGCAGAATCTTCAGTTCGATAACCGCCCCCAGCAATGCCAAATGTAAACACACAGGGCTTACGATCAAGTTTTAGCTTTTTAACAAGGTCACTTTTGATCAGTGTCACGTCACTGCCCGAATCGAATAATGCCACAGCTCTATGCCACGACCCATCCTTAGATAGCAATTCCACATGAGTAGAGGGAGAATACTTTAAAGTAGATGTGGGTTGGTTAGTCAAACGTACAGCGGGTTGATAGTCAGCAGCATTAGGATTAAGAGATGGTACGGGATTGACAGTATTTTGAGATTGAGAAGAAGGTGTAGAAATAGATACACAAGCAAGCAGGGTATGATGTGATTTATTGCAGGTCATACACCGTCGTCTATAGCGACAATCTCTTGGGTCACGATGCTTTGGTGCGAGACAGGTGTAGCACCGCCCCAAACGTTTCATTGCCTCAAATCGTTGTTGTGGAGAGTAATCAGTAAAAACTTGACAATCAACAAATCTATGTTTAGATTTATCACACAGAGCACAGCGATCATTAGAACTGGAGCGAACTTGGTAAACCGTCGAGTGCTTGCTTTTATTTGTTGAAACGTTCGCAGAATTTGATTTGGTTGCTAAATGCTCTTCCAACTCGGTTTCGGTTTGTAGAAACGTGATTAACAGGTCAACTGTTGCATTCTCGTCACGATGTTCGCGATGCAACCATTTTCGAAAACTACGCACTAGATTGTCGGTCAACTTTTGTTCAACAAGGTCAATCGTAGCGTTACATTTCAAATCGTTTTCACACTTTGATTCTTTAGCATGACGTGAATAGTCTTTTAATTTTTCTAGAACCCGTCTCATTTCCCGAGCTGAGCCACCAGATATTGGTTTAGTTTCCTTAAAGGCTTGCAAAATCGCTTTAGGAATCCGACTAGGTGGAAATTTTAGAATCAATCTATACCAAACTCCATTTTGGTCGTTAACTGTTACACAGTCTTGCAAAGTTGATTGTACTTGCGCGGGCATTACATTTTCATAGAGTAAAATCACTAATTGCTCTCGATCCTTTTCAAGTCCGGTTAATTAAAAATATTCTTCCAGGCGCAATCGCCAAGCATTGAAGTTTATTAGATCACCATCCCAACGCGGTATGGTCAAGTCTTTAGGTTTAAACTTTGGTTTAGTAACCTTAGGGGTCGACTCCACAATAGGTTTTTGGTTTTTTGATCGCGCTAATAAAGAGTCAAATTCGCATTTTAATTTGGCTACCGCCTCTTCTTTCTCCTCCAAATCAATCTCATTTTGTTCAAGGTCATTAACAGCTTTTTCATATTCAGTGTCAGATATTTCAAGAATCTCTTTTTGCACTGATTCTGAATTATCTAGGAGGTTTTTTAAAGTTTGGCGCAAAACCGCTCTCTTTTCTTCAAACACAGTTTCGTTAAGATGTTCTTGTTTTAGATATTCGGTAAGGTTGTTAATTTGGCGAGTGAATGCAGCTTTAAGACCAGTTCTTCGCAACACTAGACGTTTGTATCGCTCCATTTCCAAGTTTCACAGTTAAATAAATGAAACAAACTCACCGGGTTAGAGAATCCAAACTTCCGATTACTATTTCGGATTGTACTATGTCTGCTGCTTTCGGCTCGATTGACGATGATAATATTCAAATTTATTAGTGTCGACGTAATCCTAAATTAAAATAAAACTAAGATATAGCACATGACATCATAAGTAGAAAACAATTAACTAGGTTACAAACAATATACAGTTTCGGCACTAACTAAATTATACATAAATTCAAATTATTCTTAATTAAACACAACATAACATATTTTTACACAACTTACGAAAGTTTCCGGCAGCAGCAGAGCAGAACGTAGAGTGGATATCTGAAGCCCCAAAATAATCGCTAACTATTGGCTTCAGTCAAAACAGCAGGTCCTATCACGACGACGTCCAATCCGAAAAGAAATGTTACGTCAAAAAATACTATAAGTCGGTTGCCCAAACAATCAGAAACCGGTGCTGCTCCCGGCGAGCGCGCAGTTGCAAGAAAATAAAACGTTGCCGATCACGTGACTTATTACAAAACGTTGCGCGATTCAAAACAAATTTTCGAAACGGCGAAGCTGTGACTAACCAAGCTAAAATGCATAACTACGGCCCTGGCTTAATGCTTAATGCAAACTTAGAGTATCGTGCCCATCACTGTCGGCAATGGCAGGCCTGATTTTACAAGAGGAGCCGATGTAATTTTACAAGAGGAGCCAATGAATGAAGAGGAGCCGATGTAAGGCTATATATATGAAATACAATTGGATAAATGGTTGGCCTTGAAGACTTACGAAATAAACGCTGTTAAAACCAATTCTACGACTAGTTTCGCGGTTTGACCGCTCATCAGGTAGACTCAGGTTTTGAACCCAGGTGTTTATAGTTGGTACACTGCAAGAACATACCAAGACGCACCAACTCTATTAATTTCAAGTTCTTATGTGTTTTCAATCAATAGTTATACGCCAAACAACATATTTGCTTATTTGACCTTTGACCCCAAGTTACGTCACGCAAAACTAATCACTGTTGGTCCTTTTGTACCTTGGTTGAGATGCATCTGCTACGTAAACTTGAAGGTCCTACCAGTTGCCATTCACAAGTTATTAGCGTTTGATCAGATTTTTTATTATTTTACTTGATTGACGTTTGACCTTTAACCTGTTGACCGCCACCTCTTAAAAGTTGCTAGGTACAAGTTCACATGGAGGTCTATCATCCCTGAAACTTTCAAGTCTCTAGCATCAGCGGTTCAAAAGCCTTAGACTGCACAAAAATCTGTTGAGATTCGTTCATTTGACTTTTGACCCTAAGTGACGTCACAAATAGGTCATTGGTTTGCATATTTTTGTTCCCCACATTGATATGCATATACTGTGAAAATTTGAAGGTCTTACCTAATGTCATTCAAAAGTTATCAATATCACAAGAAAAACACGTCCGTTCGCTAGCGAAGCAAACGGGAGTCAGTAGACTATGCTGCGATGAGTCGTATGTAAACTTTGATATTGCGACACCTTGTGGCATTTTCGTGACAAAAAGTTCTCGCACCTGAGAAATAAGTTTGTTTGATCTTCATTGTTTTTTTTTTTCTTCAAACAACACTTACTAGCTAAGGAACGTAAAGGTACGTTTACCGATACGCAACATGCGGCACGCGACAAAAATTTTTCGCACCTTGTTTGTTTTATTTTACTGTTCACCGATCACGCGAAAACCTACGAAATCCTTCTACATTTACTTACATTATAATTTTTGTCGCGTCATCGCGTGCCACGTATCGGTAAACACACCTTTAATCTACACTTTTCGTGAAGTTGATGATTTGTGAGATGAAATGAAAAAAAATGAAGTAAGTGATAAGCTAGTGGTTTAGAAGCGTTTTAAATCCACCAAATTATCAGGTTTAAGATTTTCTGTAAATGATGACGTCATCAATAGATGACGTAATTGACAAGAAATTCATTTCGGTATTCGTATTTCATCAAAAACCACTCGCACTCCGAAATTCATTTGGTTTCAACCAGTTAAAGCATGGGTAGCGTCGAAATAGTGCATGTAGCATTTAGCTTCAGCTTTTACCCTTGCAGATATAAACACAATTTATTGTGCGAAAACTTTCATAAAGTGAATTCAGTTTTTTACTAAATATGTTGTATTGCATACAGTTGCTGAAAAAAGTAATTTGTTGCTTTTATGTGAAGTAAAACGAAAGTTACAAAAGTTGACAACGACTCAAAATACAAAAAATGCATTTTTGACGTTGTTAATTAAGGATTGTGACGTCATCGACGTATCAACGTTCCTAACGTTACGTGAAGACATCTGCTTTTTCACTTGTTTTATTGAACTTGGTTTGACGCAACTACTGTTTGTAGAACAAAAGTTACAGACAAGTAAATGGAACTAATCACGATAAAAAAAATTGCAGTGCTCACGTAAAGATGACGTCATAGTGACATAAATCAAAGATATTATGTGTGAGACATTTTTTTTGGTGAATGTACAATACACACAATCAGCAAACATATATAAAAAAACTGGCTTATCTATATTTTTTGAGGTTCGATCCTTTTTGAAGCTTCCACGCCCTGACTAAAAACCAGTCTCCATTTCCAAACACTCTCTGCGTAGCAGGGCCCATGAGAGAGGGGCAGAAGGGGCAAATAACCCCGGGGCCCATGCTGTTCTAAGGGCCCTTTGGTCCTTATCTAACGAAATAAATAGAGCCAAAACAAGTTTAAAAAACAATTAAAACAGCATTTGAGTTCAATATACTTCAAATATAATCAATGTTATGGAGCGCATGGGCCCCCAACATAAGTCATGACGCTGTTCTAGGGGCCCATTAGCCCATATCTTACGGAATAAATACAAAGAAACTTCCAAATAGCCTAAACGATTTTATATGGTGCATGGCATAAATCAGGTTGTTCTAGGGGCCTCCATTAGTCCGTATCTTACAAAATACACCAAAAAAGTTTTAAAAATCATAACAGCATTTAAGCTTAATATTCATCCAAATATTACCAATTTTTTGGAGCCTGTAGGCCCCTTAAACATCATTTTGATGAGTTTGCTATGCATAAAGATGCATTATGAGCTGAAAATTAAGATTTTTTGCCTCATCTGCATTTCATTTGGCTTCGTCTTAAAGACGATGTTGAATCATAAACGCATTTATCTGAGATTTGTGGCTGAGCAACTGCGAGTATGCGATTGCGACCAGTTACAGCATTCCAAATGTATCTTGAAGCTGGAGAGATCAGTGGAATATTTAGGTTTCATTCATGCAGCGTTAGAGAATTTTTAAACAGTCGAGTAGATGTTGTGGCTCAGGTATAAACTTGAGTGTGATAGGAGCACAATAACAGTTTCATTTAAAAATTAAAGTATTTTAAAGCGTAAAAATACCGGTATTTAAAGCATATGTTTAAAGTGATCGGCAAGGCGAGACAGCAAGACAGTGCATGGCAAGAGGTCAACGAAATACAATTTTAATTATCCGTGAGTAGCAGAGTTTCGTCGTGTGCGAGTAAAAACACTTTTGGTTTAAATAGATGTTCAAAAATGTGATGTGGCTCTCACGTGAATGCAATTAAAACAGCCCAGATTTTATGGCTCCCTTGGTCTAAAGAATAAGGCTGCCAATCCCAGGACTGGAGCAAATCGCATGCGCAAAAAACGGACCTTTGGGCTCAGTGTTTTTTAAATAAATGCTGTCAAATTCATCGATTGGGTGCAATAGGTTTTAACAAATTTTTTTGGAACATAATTAATTGTTCTTACAATGGGTAGTATGCTAGGTACGTTTTTGTAAATGCATGTTGAGAAATGATAAAACGTAAATCCAGTACACAAAAGCGAAAAGAAAGGGTCATAAGAGAACGATTACAGTGCAAAGGGCAGCAAAGGCTAGAAAGGTTTGGTATAGTTGGGAGAGAAAGTGAAAGAAAAAAATCTGGTGAAGATGCTCCTGACCAGAAAACTGCTTATTAAGTGGTAAATGTCAGTAAAAGTAGTTCAGGAATGATATTGAAGTTTTATTGTAAATTTAGTATCTAATTCGAGTGATGTGAGTGATGATGTAGGCAAAATCGTAATTCGAGCGTCAATTTTGTAGCCGATGAGGCACGTGTAAGTTCCCCTTATCTAAGTGCTCATACTGACAATGGAGTTACTACTGTACGCAGCATTGGTAGCGAGACTCCAAATCCGAACCATGAATTTGACGTTGGCCTTGTCCTCACTGAATTTCCATCTACCTTGTAAATACGTAGCGCGATTCATTGTGGTCATCAAAAATATTCTCAACATTTTCCCGAGAATGAAACAAGCGAGCTTGTTGTATCACCTTAATCGCTTTTTCGCTATAAAGGGGATAAATAGGCAACCAAATAACTCACTGAATTTACTAAAATGTTGTCTTTGCGCTTAGAGACTGCAAAACATAGGGAGCCCACCAAAAAATTTGCCCCGGGCCCATTGGCGGCTCTCGGGGCCCCTGCTGGGTAGCATTGAAAAACACTGCGCACAAACTCTAACTTTTAAAAAGCGGTAAAGTTAAAGTACGTAACAATGTCCAGGCCGCTAGAAAACGGTTGTGTTCACTGTCTAAATCTCTTTTAAAGCAACGTGCATGTTTTGCCTCGGTACGTTAATAAGAGCTCTTTGCAGATGGTTTTGCGGTTGGTTTGGACAGGAATCAAATTTCTGGAATGGAGTCACAGAAGCGAAAAGGATCGTGTCGCTTTCACCTGTAGTGGTGAGTTCGAAAAAATCCGTTGAAGTAAGTTGTTACTACATATGGCTGCGAAATCTCTTTCAAGACTTACAACATTACCAACGCATATCAAAGAACTGTCGAAATCTAATTATAATACAAGTAATGCATTATTACGCCATCATTGCTGCAACAAGCAGCTGACCAAAAGTGCCTTTATTGTTTGCATTTCGATTTCATTTTATTTATTCATTTGGTTTTTCGAAGATGTACAACGTAGTACACTTCAGGAAAAATAGGCAAAGCTTGAAGGCTTACAACATGTTATTATTGTATCACATAGATATAATCCAACTAAGCGAATTTAAGATGGCCATAAAACCCTAATTCACGGCAACAACAATTTGAGAGTAATTACTGAAAAAACTTTTTTATTGAGTCACTCTAGGAGTCTAGGTTTTATCCTAATTGCTCTGAGGGCATAGAGTTACTGATTTTTGGGTATGAACAAGAAATAAACGTACCCTACTCTTTCTGACCTGGCCCTCTACAAACTCTTGCCTATCGATCGTTTAGCAAAGATTCAAAATGAAGAAAGACTCTTCAAAGAAGAGATTACAGTAACAGAAGCTGAGCTAGAGCGGCAAAAAGCTGAGGCAGATGCAGAATTGAAGCGGAAAAGAGCTGAGCTTTTAAGGCGCAAAAGAACTGCAGAAGATGATCGTCGTATTAAGGCCGCGCAAATGGAAGCTTCTTCCCATGGTCTTATCAAAGCTAACCCTTCCAGAGAACATGTTACGAACTTAGCTTCTTGTTCTCAAGTCCCTTTTGGTGGCATAAGGACTAACCCTTCTAGAGAACATGGCTCGTACTTACCTTCTTGTTCTCAAACCCCTTTTCGTGGCACAAGGAGTATCCCCAAACGAGAAAATAGCACTATACCTTTTTCTTATTCTCAAAACACTCTCGGTGACATAAGGTCCAGCAGGGAGCAAAAACATTGCTCATTGCCGTCTTCTCATCCTAAAATTGAACGGGATGACTTCAGGACCAACCTAAAGCGAAACTTTAACTCCATTCCTCCACAGCGATCTCACGATGCTTATGATTCGCTGAGGAACAGTTCTGAACAACTACTTCCTAAGCCAAGCATTAAAAAAATTGAGCGTGACCCACTAAACTACTGGGCTTTCTACAATCGCTTTTCTTGTCACATAGCTGAGTGGCTTTCCCCTAGAAAGAAAATGTCTTACTTGTTGTAGCATTGTAGCGACAATGTATGCCAACACATACAACACTTTTCCGACTTGCATAATGGCAGCTTTGCGTACGATCTCGCGTGGGAGGAGCTGAAGAAAAGGTATGGTCAACTTTACATTATCGCCCAAGCATGCGAAAACAATTTGCTTGGCTTTCCCAAACTTGATCGAGATGTAGTCGAGCGAATGAATAAATTGTCGGTCCTTATGAAGAAAAGCTGCCATGCCCTAGTGAATGAAAGGGTTTCGTCTAATCTGGACTCTGTACAGTTTCTGACTTCTCTAGTCAATAAGTTTCCCACAGAAATAAAGCATAAACAGGTTGAGTTCTCTATGAAGATTACCAATGAATCTAATTGGATAGCTTCCTGCAGAGGTTTGAAAAATTTTGTTGAAGCCCACGCAAAGATATCGAACTCGGTGTTTGATCTTAGATTGTTTTCTTCTAGCCCAAATAAACCTGATAATTCCAAGAAGTCAAATGTTTCAACATTCAGTGCTGTTACGACTTCCCACAGTGGTAAACAAAAACAAGATCCCTCACGGAACAAATGTCTTTATTGGTCTGAAACACTCTTAGTGTATCAATGCAGAAAATTTCGTGCACCATCCTATCTTAAAAAGTGCCAATTTGTGAGAGAGCAGCGCGATTTATGCAGAGCGTGCTTAAACCCAGGACATGCAGCTAGAAAATGTGAGCTGGAATTGAAGTGCAAGAAAAGGGATTGTGGTAGCTTACTGCACAACACCACTCTTCATCCAGTTAAAAGTTCTAAAGAAAATGAGAACGGTCCTGGCGCGTCAGCCAACTCTTCTTCGTCTCCTAACGAAAAGCCACCTTTTTGTGAATCTACTGCAAATGTTAAATCACTTGCAACAAACTGTAATAACTGCTCTGATGGTCGAGTGGTATAGAGCGTCTGTCTCTTGAGCTGTAGACTCGGGTTTGATTCCGCGTCGGGTCAAACCAATGACTTTAAAATTGGTATTCACAGCTTCCCTGCTTGACGCTCAGCATTAAAGGGACAGTGTGGAAAACAAGCCGGCAAGTTTACTTGTTGTGCCGTCGGGGAAAGCACTTAGCGGGATTCCCCCATCTTGGTGTGGTAGACAGATGGCTGGCAATTCCTAAGCAAGCTCGTATAGCGCATTGATCGCTTTCTCGTGATAGGAGGATAAACATGCAACTAACTAACTAACTAACTCGTGCTCTTTAGAATACCAACGAAAATGTGGTACTTACCTACACATCATTCCTATCAAAGTCGTTGGAAAGAAGGCTGTTATACATACGTATGCTTTGCTTGACTCCGCATCAGACAAAACCTTTTGCGAGCGTCAGCTATTTGAGAAATTTAGTTCGAAGTCGCATAGATTCTCGGTTGAATTGGCAGTGCAAACAATGATGTGCAGAGACACTGAGCTGCTTGATACTTGTGTTGTATCCTTAAATATACACTCTTTGGATAGCAGCTATTCGTTGAATCTGTTAAAAGTTGTTGTCGTAGATTATATCCCTGTGGCTCCTTCGCTAGCTCCCACACAAAAGGTTATTTCGAAGTATCCTCATCTCGCTGATACTAGCTTACCCATAGTTGACGGCGCTTCTGTTACTTTGTAACTTGGAAACGATTATGCGGAAGCGCATCGATGCTTAGAAAGTCGCTTCTCCCCTAACCCACTTGAAAGTCCAGATGCTGTATTGACCAGTTTGGTTGGATGCTACGAGGCCCTAAACTTTCAGAGATAAACGATGGGCAAGATTTTTGAACTAATTTTCTTGTGAGAAGTACCACGTGGCCAAATGAGACACACAATCTTAAAGATATAATTTTAACTGACGAGAGAAAAACCTTTTCCTCAAATTCTGACTTTGGTTTTTGCGACAAAAAGGGTCTCTTGAAGATGTTGCAAGACTGACGCGAGATGCTAAAGTTTCAACTGAACTATTCTATGGAGGACCCGATTGTGTATGACGTAATGTTACGTCGACTGGAGTACGTTGACGGTCACTACCAACAGTCACGCTTACGACGCAATGATGCAGTAGAACTACCTATCTGCCGTGAGGTAGCCTTAAAGCGACTTGAGGGTTTAAAACGACGTTTAAAAGGCAACCCCAGTTTACGAGAGAAATATATCGAGCAAATGGCAAATATCATCAAGTCCGGCCATGCTGAGATTGTGTCAGATTCACCATGTTCGAGCAAGAAAACATGATATGTCCTCCACCATCCTGTCCTTAACCCGAAAAAGCCGGACAAGGTCCGAATAGTTTACGACTGTGCGGCAGTATCTCATCAAAAATCTTTAAATGACTTTTTAATGAAGGGCCCTGACCTAACTAACCCATTGGTAGCTGTTTTGCTAAGGTTTCGGAGGTGGCAGATCCCTGTAATTGCTGACGTACAAGCTATGTTTTACCAGATACGTGTACTGCCCTCAGACCGAGATGCGCTAAAATTTTTCTGGTGGCCTGACGGCGAACTTGAAGCATAACCTAACGTTCACCGCATGCCTGTTCATTTGTTTGGAGCCAAATGCTTTCGAAGCTGCGCTACCTTCTGTTACCGAGAAACGGCCTGAGAGTTTGGTAAGCACTTCAACCCTAACGTTGCAGAAACTGCTTTTAAGAGTTTATATGAGGACGATTGTTTGACCGGTACCGAAACTGAAGAATCTGTTATTAAACTGGTACGAGATTTCGCTCCTTACTTTCCATGGGAGGTTTTAAACTTACTAAATGGGTTTCTAGTAGCAAAAATGCGATGGAATCCATTTCCTATGGGAATAACTCAAAAGCAGTCAAAAAAACCATGCTCTTTTGTGATCCTCAAGAACGAGTTCTTGGCGTAAGCTGGAATGTAGGTACCGACGAATTCTTTTTTAAAGTGTCGATTCCTGAGGAACTTACCATGAAACCAGGTATGTTGGCAGTGACACATTCTCTTTATAATCCTTCTGGACTTGTCACACCAGTTGTACTTTTAGCAAGAATACTGTACAGCGAAGTTTGCCGACAAAAATTGGGTTGGGACGAACCCATCGCAGATTCTTTCTTGAAAAGATGGCTATGCTGGGTAAGTGGTTTAAATGAACTCCAAAATGTCCGAATACCGAGAAGTTACCGATCGAACACCGCAGCAAAAATCCAATTGCAGCTTCACTTTTTCTTGGATGCTTCTAACATAGCAAGAGGTACAGTTTGTTACGTGCAAACGATTTTTCCTGACTCTTCAATAAGTTGCAGTCTTGTAATGAGCAAGTCTCATATCTGTGGCGCCGGTAGAAACAGTATCCCTCGAGCAGAATTAGAGGCGGCTCTGGATTCCATTAAGCATTCGCAAATGATAAAACGAGATCTGATGCCTCAATCATATCCGTGCTACTTCTGGACTGATTCAACAATCGTTTTACATAGCCTTAATGCCGATTCTAAACAAAATTCTCAGTTTCCCCGCAATCGTCTGCAACGAATTTTAACACACAGCAAAGTTTACGATTGGAGAATTGCTGGCAGTAAGAGTAATCCTGCAGATCGCTTAACCCGAGGAACGACAGCTAAGAGGTTAGTAAAGGATCAATTTTGGTTCAGCGGCCCAAGATTCCTGTACCTGTCTCCAGACAAATGGCCCTTACGGTTCCATCCGAAATCAGATTCAGACACTATTTATTAATCCTACAACCTGGAGAAGAGGCCGGCTAACTCAGATGTTCATTCTTCCTCTCCTTTGTCGACTGTGGATGTTAACTTATGTCTGGTTGACGGTCTTGGTAAGTCTGGCAACGTTAAGCCGCTTAGTTAATCTATTAGGCATCATTCATCATTGTATGAATTAAAACTTGCATGTTCTTGGTTGAGTAGGTAGAAGCTTTTCCTAACAGCAAAAGCAAAGAAAATCTAGTTGGTCGAATCGCTCGATCGTCCTGTTGACGTCGAGGAACTTTATCGTGCTGAAGCCCCCCCCCTTAGCCTTATGAACGACAGTGGATAAAACAGCTGTAAAAAATTATAAGTACCAGTACTCGTCGTAATTTGTCAATATTCAACAGGCAATAGGGGTGGATCCAGGGGTGTTTGGGGGGATGCATCTCCCTAAAATCCGATTTTAAAACTGTTTTAGAAAAAATACAATTTTTTTTCATAATTTCGAAACTTTTCGATAACAATAATTCTTACGCCTTAAGCACGCGTAATCGAAAATGTGCGAACACGTGCATCATACTTGGTGAGGCACGCACATATAGGGGCAAAAATTTAAATAAAATGTACCTGAAAAATGTTGAAAAAGCACTAAAATGGCCATTGCAGTGTGTAGATTTGCAAAAAGTTTCCGGGGGAGCATACCCCCGCACCCCCTACATTCGTTCCTCAATTTGCATCAAATTCTGCCAGAAAAAATACGCTTGATTAAAATGTCAAAATTTAATGCTCTTGTCCTTGAAAAAATTTCTGAATACGCTTTTGACATGAAACATTTTCAAAGGGCTTATGTTATTTAGGCCCGTTTTTGGGTCTAAACGTCTAACGAATTTGTACGTAGTAAGCATTCAACCTAATTGAAAACTGCATCCCCTCGCCAAAATTTTATTGATCCACTCCTAACAGATAATATAAATTTAAGTTTTACTGAGGTATTTTTAACAATTAATGAATCTGTATGTACGAGAATATTGTTAACTGCGGTTACGAGCAAGGTTAAAACAACAAAAATGTAATCTTTTAAGCTGATACCGGTATCTGTAAATTAAAATCATTTGTGAATTAAAATCGTTAACCGGTCAGAACAACGGTTAACCGGTCTCGCTTTGCAACAGATTCACCGAGAACGATCAGTTGATAAAGAAAGTGTTTTAAATAAATATGCCGCAAGTGCCAGTGAAAGATCTCATCTTATTGTTTAAATTTGCTTCCATGACGTTGACAACAAGCACCGAGTCCAAGATTGCTGCAGTACCAAGACCTCTCTCTTCCTAATTGAAACTTTGCAAGTTGAACATTGTCGCGCAAGTTTTTTCAAGTAATTTGCATAATTTTTCTTCGTTGAAATAGATAGCAAGATAAGCATACCTTGGTTGAAAAAATGTTAAAAGACTCTTCATGTGCCGCTTTGGGATAAATTATAAACTAAATTTCACAAAAACTTCGCTTGCCTAATGCCTAGTGAAACTAATTTCGGACATAACGCTTAGCTCTCTTCTGTTTTAATGCATAGATATTGATTTGAGCAAAAAAACTAGCTGTGGCTTTTCCTTGTTGAAATAGACGATAGACCTACGTCATCTCGCGAGACAGTTAGACATGATACTAGAAAATTACGAGCAATAAGGAACTAATCGTAATCACAAAAATGTACCAGCCCCCCCCTTACGAAAATCCTGGTTGCGCCACTGTAATCGGATATGTGCAAATGGAATTCTTTTGTAATGAAATTGTGTTAATCAGTAAGAAGACGACTCTGTCTAAATCCTCTATGTTGTACAAGCTTGATCCCAAAATTGTGAACACGGTTTTACGTGTAGGTGGACGTCTTGGTGAGGCCAACCTTGACTATGACTTCAAACATCTTATAATTTTGTCGGAGCGTAATCATCTCACCACTCTTGTAATTAGCGATGTACATGCAAATTCTGTTGGGCACGGTAGAATTAACACCACTTTAAATTGTCTCTGCCAGCGATTCTGGATCATCAATTCCAAGGTGACAGTTAAGCGGGTTCTTAACCAGTGGACTACTTGCAAGAAAACACATTCACGATTGACTAACCAGCTTATGTCTAATCTACTGCAGGCCCGCTTTCAGATTCATCAACCCCCTTTTTGTCACGCTGGGTTGGAATCAAGCCCAGATCTACGATTCATTACGACAAGTGAATATCAAATGGACGTTTAACCCACCCAGCGCGAGCCATATGGGCGGCGTCTAGGAAAGCATGATTCGCCTAGTCGGGACAACGTTAATGTCAATAACGCCAAAACAGATTCTCTATGATGACGATCTTAACACTTTGTTTGCACAGGTCGATGAGATTGTAAATTCCCTGCCTCTCACGGATGTGCCGTTTGATGTGGGAGAAAATACTTCATTGACACCGAACCACTAGCTCGGAATTAAATCTGCCGTAGCCTGTCCTTTTACCGACACACACGAAGGTGACTGCTACTCTCGACAGCGGTTTCGGATAGTACAGTACGCCGCAGAAAAGTTTTGGCAGAGATGGTTCCTGGAATACCCCAAAACCTTACTGACACGCAGTAAATGGCATGAAACTAAGAGAACCTTTAGAGCCGATGACATTGCTTTGGTCTCCAATTTTTCGGCACCTCGTGGCCAGTGCCCATTAGGCAGAGTACTGCGAACCTTCCCAGATAAAAATGCAGTGGTCAGGAGTGAAATTATCAAAACCAAGTTCGGTGAAATAAAAGGAACTATTTGTAAATTATGCTTAATTCTACCTTCTGCTTTCAGCCAAGAAAACTCTTCCGACAGTCCATGAGGACGGTTCTTTTTTTAGTGAAAATTCTTTGTTCAGGTGAAATCGCAACTGCATGAGGACAGTTCCTAATTTTCGGGGGGATTGTGTAAGAAATTTCAACCTAATTGTGGGTTTCCTAATAAATTACGTGTTTTTTTCCTACAGTTTTGTCACGAGTCGACGTTACTTCTAAGTTTTATAGAAATGTTTACGTTTGATTGAGAACCTAAAGAACTGTACGTGATTTTCTTTTAATACATGTGCTTTATTTCTTCAGGCAAGCGCAGTTGCGTTTCTCTGTGTAACTGCCGTGATCTTGGCAGCAGTGCACTTACTTCATTTTTCGTTTTTTGTTAATGCAAGTAGGTCGATGCATACTTCTGTATGTACTTTGTAGCAATCGAATAGAGCTCGTCGGATCAACAAATTGATACGTACCGCACAATATTCCCATAATATTACAACTACGCAACTGATACTGTTTATGGATAGTAATACTGTGGCTTGCTTACATATTAATTACACATGCTCATGTTTTGCTAGAAAACATCTGAGATCTTGGTATCATACCTGGAGCAGTTAAATTAGACTAGCTGACAACACGGTTGAGCGACCAAATTTCCGAAATTCAACTACCTGATTTAACTTCAACTCCAGAATGATTTAATTTTACCTTACATGGACAATATTCAACTCCTTATTGTCAATATTTCCGTGAACAATGATATGTATAAAGTTTCTGGAATATCTCTTTTGTGTTCGATGCTGACCGGTGGAGCTACAGATCCAGAAGCGACAGAACTACTTTCAAAATCAGCTAAGCGAAATCATTTACAATTCGTATAAAGAAAAATCACCGGGCGTGATGACGTTTTTGTTTTTTTGCTCTTCACTTGTCTTTGGGCGAAAAATTGTGGACATCTGCAGGCGTGATAACCATTTTTTTGCTCATTACTACATCCGGCCCTGCTGGCTTGGCTTTTAAATGCGCCCCTCTCTTTTAAATTTTTGGACACGCCCCTGAGCTGGATTAATAATAGGGCAAACGTACGAAACGTTGAGGCATGACCTTCATGATTTATCAAGAAACGCATACAGCAACAATGACTCGCGGGTCAAAATGTTGCATCCTACTACTGCGTACTATGCTATAGTTTGACAATTGCAGAGCTTGGACTGCATTAGTTCAAAATTCTAAAATTATTTCGGGGAGGGTTCAAACCCCCTCATCCTCTCTAAATACGGCCTTGATCACCATTGATAAAGTCAAACGTGGAATAATTTGATGCGTGTTTTAGGTGCCAAGCACATTACCACAACCACAACCGGCTGTCATTCTTATAGTAATGGAGTAGTCAAGATTGTCCACAGGAGGCTGAAGGATGCCCTAAGAATGCAGAACTCCCCAGCTTATTAGAGTCGGAATTTGCCTTTAGTCCTTCTGTCTATCCGCACATCGTTCAGAGAGGAGCTGCAACGCTCTCCGGCTGAATTGGTATACGGCCAAACTCTCAGATTGTCTCAAGATTGTCCTATTCGTTCAAACAATGGCTTAAAATCCAATCCCTTTGTCGTGAAATTGAAGGAGCATTTCAAACAAATAGCAGCACCTCCGACACGTGTGCATTATAACGAGAGTTTTTTAGATTTAAATTTACCGAGCTGCAAGCATGTTTTCATCAGAAATGATCATCAACAGCAACCCTTGGAATTACTAACTATAAATAACAATAAAGGACGCTTTGATGTTGTTAAAAAACGCACTAAATAAATATTTTGTTGTTTCAGAAAAAAAAAAGAGAAATCCGTATCTGTTGGTCGCTTAAAAGAATGTCACAATGCTGACGATGTGGTTCCAGATGAAATTTTAATTGATAACCAGCCCAAGAAATATGTTGTTCAAACGAAACGTGGCAGAGTAGTCAATAAGCCCTTTCGCTTCCGAGACTACAGTGAATAAGTTTGTGATGTGCTTTTGCGACAAATAGGGGTGCTGGGAAACTACAATCGGATCGTCGTTGACGTCACCATCCATTAACGCCTGACCGTTGGATAATCTTGAGGAGCGTGTCCGGATTCAGATTTGGTAAAGTGTAACTGCTGCCCATAGTGCCCAACTAGGATCAGCGGCTAGCATGGCAAATCAATCTAATTATAATTTTTTCTCTCTTTTTAACTCTCAAGAGCACAAATATTCGCTCCCAAATAATATCGCTCCTTGCTCTTCGTTCTCAAGCGCACAAATATTAGCTTGGTCTAGATTCTTTTTTTCTCGAGAGCGACGTACACTATTATGTGATCGGAATCGGTGACGAATTGAGTGAGGTGATCTGGTAAATTGGTACGCTTATTTATGTCAATACAACGTACGTTATGACACGCACACATTTTTACATCATCACACTATACTTGATAACCTCATAGCGACATACTTTACAGTTGTTCGTTTTTTTCGCAGCTCTTTTTCAGCTAAAAGTATTTTAGTCGATTACGCATCCAACTTCGCTGCATGCTTTATCTGGGGGAGGCTAATGAGACGACCACGTGATAACAATCAAGCCTCCTTCAAAATGACCTTTGTTTTAATCGAAATATTTGATTGTTTCTGTAATAATGCCTTTAGTTTATTACGTGATTGGTATTTCGTAATTTTGTGTTTTCTTCTTTACCGGTAAAACTATAGATCGAACAGACGAGTTTTTGGGAACTACGGACCGGACGTATTTTCTTTTGGCTAAAAATTATAAATATCTTTGAGAAACGACCATTGAACAAAAGTGTGAACAGGTTGATTTTAGGAAATTGAGTGGCTTAAAAGAAAGATATAATCTAAATATAAGCAAGCAATCACAGGATCTACCTTTTTGTTGGAATACGTCACCACTAACGAAAATCTTCGCCCTCCCATCTTGAACACCTTTTTTTCATGTTCAGCTCACGCATCTTCACCAAAAAGTATATCAGAGCAAAAGCTAGGCACTGTGGCTGTCTGAAGGTGATACTGTTGACCAAACATCGTGATATTGACAGTTGTTCTACCGTCAGTACCGCGTGAGGATTCCGTGCAAGCTAGTGTGACGGTTGCACTTCCGTTTGCAATTATTAATCTCGGTAGACGAATTAAACTTGTGTCGAAGTTGCTTTGATGAGATGTTTCAGAGTAGAGTAGAACCTCAACATTTTGTCTTACTGCTCATCCATTTACCACAGGCTTGTGTAAGCAATCGGGAGAGTTGTGTAATGAGTTGTAACTTCTGTTATATTGTAACTACTAAAGGTGTGTTTACACAGAATACGATAAAATTTTTGGTACGTGCAGTGACGTAGCTGCGAAACTGTTAGAGGTTATGACGTAAAGCTACGTCACTATCCGCGGCTTTGTAGAATACAATCGTTAGGGGCTTTGCAAAACAACCGGTAGGAAGCAAAACTGTTTGGGTTTGAATTGTGAAAGATATTTTCGTCAACTGTATACGTCAAAAATCTGATGAAACTTCGTACGACAGCAAATCGGACTAAAATCGCATTTAGTGTAAACAGACCTTAAAACACTTTAATTGTAACTACTAAAACTAGTTGTAACTACTAAAACACTTTAAGCTGCAAGGTTGTTAATATAAAAAGCATCTTTTTTGAAGCATTTTAGCAGCAATTACTCGTTACTTTAAGTAGCAAACGAGCTACGAGAATCCAACAATTAAGAGTAAATTTAACAAAAAAAAAAACAAAAAAACATCACAGCTAGCAGATTTGCTTACCGGTATTTTTCAATCCACAAAAGTTGGTGAAAAGCTGAACCGACGATTGAAAATTGAGAAGATATTTTTTCACTTTTCTGGTTTGCTTCTGCAGAAAATGTCTATTTTATTTCACTTCTAACGCTGAGATCGCATCAAAATTTAATAATGTTTTTGTGTATTACAACACGCATTCATATATTCTAAAAGATTGCGTCAAAACGATTGGACTTAGGTGGTCTATTATTCGCATTCGCTATACTAGAAAAGCTTTTCCGAAAAGTGCATGTGGACATAAATGCAATAAGGTGTACTTGGCGGTACCGCCCTTAGACTAGAAATCCCTCGTGACTGTCAATCAGTCATTCAGACGAAGGACATTTATTGGAGGTAAAACATTACGTACAATAAAAATAAACATTTAAATGGATCATATTACAAACAATTACGGTACATAATCGGCGAGAAGGGTGTGTAACCTCGCCTTACAAATAGGAGGTGAAATCTTACACATAGGAGGTTACCTTTACGTTCTTACATATCGGAGGTTACCTGACATATAGGAGGCGTACGCAGATGTTACCTTAACACCTTATATATAGGAGGTTACCTGGCGTATAGGAGGTTTGAAATCTTACACCTGAAAGGTTACCTTACTTAAGGAGGTCAGTGCCATTGAGTTACCTTACATATAGGAGATTTGAAATTTTTACATCTGAGAGGTTACCTTCCATTATAGGAGGTCAATGCCATTGGGTTACCTCACACATTATTGGGGGTTTAAGCTGGGGTAAATAATTGGGGCATTATTCTGAATATCCTCAGGAGCGAATTGGGGCAAGGGCCAAAAGCACTCTAGCACCTTTAGTGGTAAAAATATTAAAACGATGTTATTGGCAAATATTCTGATCATTTCGAAGATGTAAGGGTGTTTTGATGAATAATGGGGAGAATTATCGTCGGGAGTGACTTTGGGCCATGGTCCAAAGACACTCTAGCACCTCTAGTGGTCAAAACATTAAAATGTTATTGGCAAAATTTGTTATCATTTTGAAGTTGCAATGGTGTTTTGTAAACAATGGTCATTATCTTCACGCGCGACTTTGGGCCAAGGTCCAAAGATACTCTATCACCTCTAGTGATGAAAATGTTAAAACAATGTTATTGGCAAAAATTTGTTGTCATTTCAAAGATGTAATGGTATTTTGTAAACAATGAGGGCATTATCTTCATGAGCGACTTTGGGGCCAAGGTCCAAAGATACTCTAGCACCTCTAGTGGTCAAAATATTAGAACAATGTTATCGGCAAAATATGTTATCGTTTCAAAGATGTGAGGGTGTTTTGTAAACAATGGGAGCATTATCTTCAGGAGCGAATTGGGGCCAAACGCCAAAGACACTTTAGCACCTGTAGTGATAAAAATATTAAAACAATGTCATTGGCAAAATTTGTTATCATTTCTAAGGCTTACTGGTGTTTTGTAAATAATGGGGGCATTATCATCAGGAGCGAATTGAGGCCAAAATCCAAAGACACTCTAGCACCTCTACTGATGAAAATATTAAAACAATGTAATTGGAAAATTTTGTTACTATTTCAAAGACTCAACGGTGTTTTGTAAATAATGAGGGCATTATCTTCATGAGCGACTTTGGGGCCAAGGTCCAAAAACGCTCTAGCGCTACTAGTGATGAAAATATTAAAACAACGTTATTGACAAAATTTGTTGTCATTTTAAAGATTCATGGTGTTTTGTAAACAATGGGGGCACGATCTTTCGTAGGAGTTTTAAACGCGTTGATTTTTGTAATCTCAAGCGACATGTTCTACAGTGCCATATCAACCGTGCTGTCAAATTCAACAGCAAATTATTTTATCCTTGTAAACTCAAGCATATGGAATTGGTTAAGAACCACTGTGCTAGGGTTTCTCTGGCCCTTGGTTCAAAATTGTCGCTCAAAATAATGCACCCATTGTTTGCAAAACACCACTAAGTCTTTGAAATGGTCAAGGGCGGGATCGCAACTTTCTTCTCGCTCGCTAATTAAACTAGCTAGTTAAGTTTTCATCTACCGAGGAGTTTGCGAACTAGCACGTTAAGTGATCGCAAGTCGTCCTCGCAATCTCCTCGCAAATATCTGACGCACGCGCCGCAGAATACGGTAGCTGTGCATAAACGTAAGGAGAAAAGGCAGTCTTAGTCAGCAAGTTTTGACAAGTTTTGAGAAACGAAAATATAGCAGTTTCTTTGTAATAATCTTACTGAATAAGTTGGTGATTAGTTAGCAAGATGGAGAGTAGAAAAGCCAAACTTTCTCCGAAATGAACAAATTGATGCTTTACTTACGATCATTGAAGCGCACCGTAAGCATAGGCCTATATATAAAATCTTTTTTTTTTCCTGAGCAAGCAGTGAACAAATCTTGACAAAACCTCACTAACCGTTGAATGTCTTTGGTTGAACTCAGAAAGCTGCCTGAAGCAAGCAGTTTCAGAGATATCAAAACTTTTTCCACTACCGTCAATGCCTTTGGACTTCTAATAAATGACTGCAAATCTTCTTTCAGTATATCACACAGTTCCAATATTGCCGCTCGTGACAGCCGGTATTCATATATTAGTTCAGCTTCTGACTTGTCCAAATGATTTTGTCTAATCTTCTGTCTTTCACCGTGACTTCTGAGAGCTAAATAAGCTGCCACTGCTGATATAACAAATTTTTTTTGAACAATAACACGCTTTGCGAGTGCCTCAAGTTCCTCTTTAGCTAACGAGGAAGAAAAGTCTGTTTAACGAGCGAGGAGGAAAGTTACGATCGCTCCTGGAAGTTGACGTCAAAATTGCCAGCGAGAAACGTCACAGCCGAGCTCGTTCAGCGTAACGAGGAAGGTTGCGATTCCGCTCCAGAATGTTTGCCAATAACATTGTTTTAATATTTTCATCACTAGAGGTGCTAGAGTGTTTTCAGAGCTTGGTCCAAAGTCGCTCATAAAGATAATGCCCCCATTGATTGCAAAACACCCTAACATTTTTAAAACGATAACAAATTTTGCCAATGACATTGTTTTAATATTTTGACCACTAGAGGTGCTAGAGTGTCTTTGGACCTTGGCCCCAAAGTCGCTCATGAAGATAATGCACCCATTGTTTATAAAATATCATTACATCTTTGAAATGACAACAAATTTTTGCCAATAACATTGTTTTAACATTTTCATCACTAAAGGTGGTAGAGTATCTTTGGACCTTGGCCCAAAGTCGCGCATGAAGATAATGACCCATTGAAGATAATGACCCAAAACACCATTGCAACTTCAAAATGATAACAAATTTTGCCAATAACATTTTAATGTTTTGACCACTAGAGGTTCTATAGAGGCTTTGGGCCATGGTCCAAAACCATGGCCCAAAGTCACTCCCGACGATAATTCTCCCCATTATTCATCAAAACACCCTTACATCTTCGAAATGATCAGAATATTTGCCAATAACATCGTTTTAATATTTTTACCACTAAAGGTGCTAGAGTGCTTTTGGCCCTTGCCCCAATTCGCTCCTGAGGATATTCAGAATAATGCCCCAATTATTTACCCCAGCTTAAACCCCCAATAATGTGTGCGGTAACCCAATGGCATTGACCTCCTATAATGGAAGGTAACCTCTCAGATGTAAAAATTTCAAACCTCCTATATGTAAGGTAACTCAATGGCACTGACCTCCTATATGTAAGGTAACCTTTCAGGTGTAAGATTTCAAACCTCATGTCAGGTAACCTCCTATATGGAAGATGTTAAGGTAATCTCCTATATGTAAAATATCCAACCTCTCATTTGTAAGGTAACATCTGCGTACGCCTCCTATATGTCAGAAACCTCCTATATGTAAGAACGTAAAGGTAACCATAGACGTTTAAACTTTTGAACTGAGCGAACAAAAGAGCTTTGGGATTCATTTTATTGATAAAAAAAGATCAACTTATGCACCGTTGCAAGTGCTACAAACTTGCTGAGGGCATTACTTAATTCCTTGTCAAACTTTGTCGCATTTTACCAATAACATTGTTTTAATATTATAATATTGTTTTAATAAAAAACAATAACATTGTTTCAACAAAAAAAAATGATAACAAATTTTGCCAATAACGTTGTTTTAATATTATCATCACTACAGGTGCTAGAGTGCCTTTGGCGTTTGGCCCCAATTCGCTCCTGATAATAATACCCCCATTGTTTGCAAAATACCCTCACATTTTTGAAACGATAACAAATTTTGCCAATAACATTGTTTTAATATTTTGACCACTAGAGATGCTAGAGTGTCTTTGGACCTTGGCCCCAAAGTCGCTCATGAAGATAATGCCTCCAACATTTACAAAATACCATTATATCTTTGAAATGACAAGTTTTTGCCAATAACATTGTTTTAACATTTTCATCACAAGAGGTGCTAGAGTATCTTTGGACCTTTAAACCTGGAACTACGAGATAACAAGCACATGGAGTTGGCCGAGTGATTGGTGCATTGGGCTCCGAAGCTGGCTTCGTGGGTTCGATGCTCAACTAGGTCATCTCCATGATGCAAGTACTTCACTACCACAAAAATCCTAAGCTGCAATTAAGTGGCTTGAAAAAAAATACGAGATAACAATTCAATTTCTTCGCCAAGTTGGTCTACTGGCATCACAATAACACCCAAAAAAAGTTTAAGGTCAAACTGGATGGGGGGACCCCTCAAATTCAGGGGTTTATAATTGTCTATGTGGTCCACTGCTTCCAAAATCCAAAAAAAATAATTTGTTATGAAATATAACATGTGAGGTGTCTATTCCTACATTATTTTACCCCAGAAGTCGAATGGCAATGTTATTTTTACGGACAATAATGTTGCACATTTTACTGTACCGAAATCTGTTTTAAAATATAGTTTGGTTGTTTTGTTTTTTTCATTCCGACGCACCCAGATACAATGACTAATGTTTCAACACCCGTAGTAATTTTCAAATTCTTCGTGAATCATAAAACTGCTGCAAAAGTTGTCTCTGAAGACTGCGATACTAGTCTAAGATTGCACTATATCTATGCTGTATCATCGTCACTTGATAGTTTATCGCCATCAATTATTTTCTCCTTATTCTGACAACTGTCACTACAAGAACACAAATCTGTGCATTTGATTCCAATCTTTCTGCAGGTGCAGTGATTTGATCGATATTCTTTTGAACATTTGCTACAAATAGTTTCAACAGCGGTTCTGGACATATTTCATTGTAACCAAAAGATGATCAAAAAGATGTGCCTTTTAGTTCCCATCTGTAAAATCGTGGATCTTTTTAATTTTCCAACCACTGCTGAACCTGTTAAAATATTATTTTTAGTTTAAGCTTTACAAAATTGAGTTTCCTTAATCAAGCCAGAGTATGAAACGCAAGAGAAAGATCATTTTGGCTCACTTGAAAATATATTCTCAAAACATGCAGGAAAGCAGCATTGGTTGTTGGAGGTTGGTCTTTAAGTCGCACAGTTTGTTTTTGTCTCAGCTTTGTTTTGTATAGGTACTGTAAAAAAAATAAGATCAGTAAATCATATACGCACATATCAGCAAGAACTAACTGGGAAAAACTGTCAGACCTACTAAAACATCTTGAAATAAAATCATGTTTTAACATTTTTTAATGAGACAAATTACCGACATTTATGAGATACTTACTGCAAACGTTGCTCTTCCAATAAATTTATTGTGGATACTGCTTTGTAGAGATTGATCAAAAGCTTTGCACCAACTTTTTTCAATTGCTGTTTGTTCATTTCATCGTCGTACTATACACATTAGGATCTGTCCTTTCAACTAAACCTTTTTCCAACATTTTAATCAACTTTGTTTTCCCGATTCCTGATAGAGCAGAAAGTGTATCGCATCTTGATGCCGCGTGTACAAGCAAACTGAGATTCAATTCATTACGAGGTGTGCATTCCATAATTTCGTTAATTTTAACAAACGTGTTTGATGATGGTCTGGACATAATTACATCTTTGAGATGATGTACATCTTTGAGGTAACGTAGTAACCAGAAGTGGGCATTTATCGAGATAACCTATCGGCGATAATTTATTACCGATTATCGTTATCGCTTGAAACAGTTTTGGTTTATCGGTTACCGATATCACTTTTGTAATGTACAGTATTTTGTTATCGGCGATGAATTATCTCGATGAACGATTCTATTTGCACACACTGTTCATAATTAGTGAGTAGGCGCTATGGCAAAATACACGGTGTAGAGATGTGCCAGATACCGGATACATATCCGATATCTGGAACTATCCGGCAGTTTTTGAGGTATCCGGTATAAGGCCGGATAGTGTTTCTCTATCCGGCCGGATACTGGATATTTTTAAAGCTCAGGGAAATTGCGTGGAGTAGACTCGGTAAAAATATAATTTACCTTTTCGATCTACGAGGAAAAATTTGGTGCAAGTTTGAAAACTTTTGTTCTGTTTAGACTCTCTACAAAAAGTAGAACCGAGTCCAAACCTTAGACTACGTTGGTCAGTTTTTATATCAAGTGGATTTAAATTTAGTTTGCAAGTTTTTTTTCATTTGGCGTTGTGAGTTTTGTCATCAGGAAAGCCACTTCGATGGTGTAGCATTAAAGGTAAAGGTAAAGGTATGGGACAGCGGGTGCAAGCACACATTGTTTAGGCCATTTTCAATTGTCGGCCCATTACAATTTTCAATCACGAACGATTGAACGCTGTTAAGGGAAACACATGACGAACAACACATACACAAAACCCTTCGCACTTCCACTTGTGCCGAGCGCCTGGCGAGAAAGCTGCGAATACTATTTTTAAAGTCTTTAGTATGACCCGACTGGGAATAAAACCCCAGTCTACCGGCTACCAAGTAGACGCTCTTAACCGATACACCAAGCGCCGCGCTTCAAATCGTGACGGTATAAGTTCGATGATCACTATCGTTGTTTCATCCGTAAAGACGAAGCAAATAACTTACGTTTAAAAGGCTGTCTTCTGTCCTATAACTGGCACGTTCGTCTTTTGTTCAAGATAATAAAAAAATGCAATGAGCGGCCGACATAGGCGCCTATGTTTTCTCGAAGGCAAACAGCAGGGGGAGACAATTTTATGGAAACTTTGTTTTCTACGTTCACAAAACGACGTTTTAAGGTTCCAGTAGCATTGTAACGAATGTGTTTCTGCTCTGAAATATTATGCGGTTTTGTAATGTTATGTAAGTTGAAGTCTTTAATTAAACGTTTTCACTTCATCAATGGGCTGTTTGTATCAAAATTTGATGTAATTTACCCATCATTACAAATTTACCGCGGGATCGATTTTTTGCAGTAATTTTGTGGTAGAATAACCACAAATCATGCGTTTTTAGTAGCTTTCATGATAGCGCAAAACATGCGAAAATTCAAATTCAAACTTGCCTTGAATCAACTGCTTAGCGTAATGGTTAAAAACATCGCTATCGGCGTGGAAGGCTCGCCACTCGAAATTGTGCTGCACGGGCGCAGAAATGGGTTCCTTTACTCGTTGCATGCTTCGCCGTAATACCGCGAGTATAATAAAGGTTTGATCTTTTTTGAAGTTTGCTTTTCCATGGGTATCACAAATTGCTCACAAGCGCAAAACCGCAAAAATCAACACAATGTGTGGTGACTGTTAACTAGATTGCTTTACTCGTAAAATCACGCCACTGACGCAGGTCACACGCTTGATAGAGTTTTCTTCTCGCTTTATACATAGCATGAGCGCAAATTTCGTCAACTGTTTTAGCTGCAGTGCAATGTGCATGAAGTCAACTTTTAATATAATAATGAAAACACCTCGGAAGCCAGATATATGTAGCCCCCTTCGGTATTAGACCCAAGGAAACACTGCTCCTGCTTCCGCCGAATAGACGCCCATGGCGGCCGACTGACTTGGCGTCCGATTTTCGACACATTCTTGACCAAAATCCACACTTTTAACACAGTTCCTCTAACCAAAAAAGTAAACCCCAGCGTTGAAAACGTGTTGCTACACAAACGCAGTGTCGTGGATAAGAATTGAATCAAAAGCGATCAGAAAGATGGTCATTATATCAACTGAGCTCCTGCCGCTCCACGACGTTGCCTATTCGGCCAACTTAGTTAGAGTAATGAAATGCATTTCTAATGACGCAATACTTTTGGAAGTTTCCTGTGCGTCACATGATCTCATGCATTAGTTTCATGGCTCGCTAGTCGAGCAAGACGATAAAATGGACAAAAACCATCAAAATATTAATTTTGATTTAGTGCTACTCTCCGGTATCCGGCTGGATAGTGACGCACCGGGTATCCGGCCGGATACCCGGAATCCGGTTATCCGGCAATTTTGCTATCGGGCTCATCCCTAAAACGGTGTCCACGAAGTCTGTTTGCAATTCAAAAAATCTATTTTTGTTTTATTTAATGCCACGGCAGAGTCCGTGAACTGCTCTTTTTTGTTGAAAAATCAAAAACATTTTTGCAATTTGACTTACAAAAAAAAAACTTCGTCAAACACTTTAAAAATTTACCCCAACATTTATCGAAAAAATTTATCGGTGATAATTCATCAATTACCGATATCGCTTTAAGAAATTAAAATTTATCGTTATCGCCCACGGTTTTTTGAAGTTACCGATTATTATTATCGCAAACAACTAAAGAGCAGCGACCTTCCTGGCCTACCGGACGGGAAGTCATGACGACTTCCTCTTGTTGGGTCAGAGGCTATAACAGCACTCCATCACCAACAGTGCAAAGCACTCCAGTAAATCGTACCGTAGAGCGAGACAGCGCTGTTTCTCGCTATTAGCCTTCATCAGCCGCCCTCAGGTAAGAAACATTCATCTTCCAGGACGAATGATCTTGCCAGGATCACTCATCCCTTCGGATAAATATTTCTTAAAGAATTTAACCTTTGTGGTACGCATATCCACTCGTGTGGCTACGTCACCATTCCAGTCAAACTCTTTACGTGGCCAGGGTGAAGAGCAAACAACTAAAGAGCAGCGTCCTTCCTGGCCTACCGGACGGGAAGTCATGACGACTTCCTCTTGTTGGGTCAGAGGCTATAACAGCACTCCATCACCAACAGTGCAAAGCACTCCAGTAAATCGTACCGTAGAGCGAGACAGCGCTGTTTCTGGCTATTAGCCTTCATCAGCCGCCCTCAGGTAAAGAGTTTGACTGGAATGGTGACGTAGCCACACGAGTGGATATGCGTACCACAAAGGTTAAATTCTTTAAGAAATATTTATCCGAAGGGATGAGTGATCCTGGCAAGATCATTCGTCCTGGAAAATGAATGTTTCTTACCTGAGGGCGGCTGATGAAGGCTAATAGCCAGAAACAGCGCTGTCTCGCTCTACGGTATTATTATCGCTTTAGTACAAAAAGGTTTATCGTGCCCATCACTGTTACTAACAATATCAGAACGTCTGTGTCATCTGCTACTACAACAGTGTTAGATTGCTTTATTCTTTCGACCGCCTTCTGTAATATGTAAATGTCAGCATCTGCAATGCAGTTCGTAACGAAATGACCTGCTTCATCTAGTGCATTTTAAAGGGTAAGTTAATAAAATGTTGCTTGTTTTCATTGTTAGACAAAAACAATTCTTTCTTACACAGCTTGTCCGTATTTGAATCAATGTCTGTACTTAGTGATGAAAATGGTTGCCTTCGATGATGGCAATGGTCTTTGGTCGATGTATGTACAAGATAACTATCAAAAACAACGTCGACTGACTTTCCGGGAAAATGCTTTGAAAGATATTTGCATACAATTATCTTGCATCAAGTAAAATTGCAGATATGTATCGATCCTTAAAAAAATGTATAGATATATGCAATGGTAATACCACTCTCACCCTAAAGCACCAATTTGACTGTTTTATCGAAGTCTCGCTTGAATTTAACAAAAGAAACATTACTTTTATCGTTGTGGTGATGGCTTTTGACGTTTAATCGTTCGTTACCCCGCAAATTTAAGTAATACCTTTTTATAAACATTTTCTCTAACGCAATAAACTTAGAAGAAAGTAGCAAAAATCTATACAGTACTTACCATTATTTCTTATTAGAAACAACATAATACATTGCGCTATACCAACCTGGAGTGTCTTTAACAGGTGTAAGAAAAGTTTCCTTACAGAAGAAGCAATCAGTTTTATAATAGAGTTCTTTTGCATTGCATTTGGATTCAGATCTTGTTTTAAGCCTTTCTTTACTTTTGCATTGCGTGCTTTTTCTTTCTTTATTTGCTGTGCTTGTATGTTTTTCTCTACATGATTAGTGCCCTTGTGTTCCAACCTAAGATAGCGGTAAGATTTAGTAAATATTAAACCGAAAAATCAGCTTTCAAAACAAAATTACCTGAAATTGAAAATCTAGCTTTTTTTACTGTAATAATTCCAGCTGTCAACAGATCGTTTCTGACATAACCAAACTGTCACTTTCTCAAGTTCTTCACAAAAGACTTTTCAACATATTGAACATTTTTCTCCTGAATCATCTATCACTTCCTAATTTTTCCAACTACAGTGTAACTTAACGAAAAGCTGCGTCACATGGTCGAGTATCGATCAGCTTTACAAGTAACTGAGAGCAACAAAACATTAGCTTGAAGGAGCTACGTGCTTGATTACCGGTTAACTACGGTCATGAGAGCAAAAATAACGTCGCCATTCGACTTCAAAAAAAAAAAAATCAAATCTTCATTATACTCGCCGTATTTCGCCGAAGCGTGTAACGAGTTGCGGGGCCCATCTCCGCGGCTTAGCGCCTGGGCTACACAGCTCCGAAGAAACGTCGCAACGGTGACGAGTCGTTGGCGACACTGTGCCGATTTGACCGGTCCGGGAATCGAACCCCAGACCTCCCGCACCGAGAGCGAGCGCTTTGTAACTGAGCTAACGGCCGGTCTGCCATTCGACTTCATGGGTAAAATAATGCAAAAATAGACACCTTACATGTTATATTTCATTATAAATCATTATTGGATTTTAGAAGCAGTGGACCACACAGACAATTATCAATCCCTGAATTTTAAACTTTTTTTTGGTGTTATTGCAATATCAATGGATCAACTTGATAAAAGAATTAAATTGTTATCTCGTAGTTCCAGGTTAAGCCTTTTTTTTTGCAAAAATGCCCTGGAGTATAAGTAAGGGCTATGGCATTATGGCAATGCTGTGGCAGTTTTCTTTGCATCAGCGTATGAAGCGAGTCAGTGTTACGAAATTAACAGCAGGTTATAAGAATATCGATGAAGATAGTTTTTTAATCCGCAAAAATTTATCAATAAATAAAATCGGTTGAAAAATCATTTCAAATGTAAGAGTAACAGGTTAATTTTAAGGAATATTGCAGTAGACCAACCTGTGCAATTAGGTTAGGACCAAAAGATTTGTTACCAAAAAGCTTGTGTCACAAAAGTAATTTAAGCATTTAAATTACCGCTCGCATTCCGCCCAATTATAATATTAATCAAGGCAACGTGTTTGTACGTTTCATTCGCGCAGGCACCAAATAAGTTTTAGCGCAATAGGCTATTGCTAAACTTGCTTCAGCTACGCTCAGCTCAACTTCAACTAAAATTTCATGTAAAGAGTCCTTCAGCTTCGCTCCACTTGCTTCAACTTTGCTCAACTTGCTTCAACTTTGCTCCACTTGTTTTAGCTCCGCTCCGCTCCACTTGCAATTATTTTCGTGTAAACCCACCTTTAGGCATGACTGCAACATCAGTTCCATTGAAAAGAGTTTTCAGCCATGAAGGCGAACTGTGTAGTCTAGTGCAAAAAGAGCTAAAAGCATTTGGCTTTCTTATTCTTCTGAGAATGAACTCTGATTTGATATACCCTGAATTTGATCTGTATTAAATGTCTGTCTACAATTTAGAGTTTAATTCTATTTTCAAGTTTTTGCCAAGTGAGTAATTCCAACTCTAATCTAATTTGGAAAAACTGTGATGCTATAATTTTAACTAATTTGGAAAAACTGTGATGCTATAATCATTCACGATTTTGGAAAGCTGGCGTTCAGGCGTGTTTTTACGAACTGCTAATCTCTACCAGCTCGAACGCAGTGTTCAGCAGTTAATTCAGTAAAGTGCTTTGCAAGTAACTCTGTAAAGGATCAGCTGCAGTTTTTGAGTTTGTTGGTGACTCTCCACCATAACAATCGAAGAAAAACTTGACAAAATTTTAAAGCAGCTGACTGAATTCGACGAAAGGTTTGACAATATTGAAAAAAAAACTCGACCAGTTTCGAAAACGACTCGAAAAAGTGGAGAATTCTTTCCATGAAAAGTGTCTCGAGTTAGATGAAAGAATGGAAGCTGAAGTAGACCGCGACCAATTCAACGCCCTAAAATCGGAATTTGAAAGTTTTGCTGAATGCGACAGGATTAAAAGTCTCACGAAAGAGCTCTACGATAAGCGCTTGAACATCTTAATTCATGGTCTGGATGAAACAGAAAGTGCGTGGGAAACAAAAAAAATTCTAAAAAATATTTGACGGTTTCCTGAAAGAAGGTTTGAAAATTGATCCGAACCATATTCATCCGATTGATATTCATCGCCTATCCCAGCGCCCATCTAATGACCCCAACACCCTATCTACATTAACTAATGTGAACCCCCGTGACAATTCCGGTAATGATACTCTGATGCTTCTGCACATCAATATTCGTTCTTTACACAAAAATTTTGATTCTCTCACCGAATACCTCAATTCTCTTTGTTTTCAACCCGATGTCATATGCTTAACCGAAACTCGAATTTAAACCCAACCCCTTCTTAACATCTCTATACCTGGCTATAGCTTTGTTCACGTTGGTACACCATTTAACGCAGGGGCATCGCAGCTTACATATCAAACAACATAAATTCAACATAACATAAACATAAGCGATTTCAACATAAACGTATCCAAACCTAATCGATCACTCGCAGCCACCAGCTATCTGAATCATTTGCTTAGCTGCGGTGCTTTTACAGTGATTACAAAACCCACTCGAGTAACAAATACATCTGCCACTATCATTGACTACATTATAACTAACGACACGTAACGCATCATCCTACCTGGTACTCTTTACACAGACATTTCAAATTACTATCCGATATTTCGCCAAATTAATAATTTCTGCTTCAATGGTGGCAGGCCAATAACCAAATCGTTTTTTAGAGATAAATCAAATTTTAAAAGTGAACCATTTTGCCAAGATCTGGAACATAATTTGTACAATTTCGGTGGTCAGTTCCGTATACTTAACACAGAAAATTTGAATGAAGCGTTTACTGGATGAAGCGTCAATTATTTTATAATTTACAGTGATGGTTTATAAAACAATTGACACCCACGCTCCTCTCAAATGCTTATTACGCAAGCAAAGAAAACTAAAAAGTAAGTCGTGGCTTACCAAGGCCATATATGTTTCCATACGAAAAAAAAATCCATGGTTAAATCGCATCCCATTGAAGGAGAATCGTTTAAAAAATCCTTTTTCGAACGTTATTCCAACCGTTTAACCAAGATTAAAGCTATCTCCAAAAAGTTGTACTTTAAATACGAATTCGAAAAAAAACAAAACGATCCCCCTAAATTATGGAAAACCATGCGATCAACACTTCCTTTTAAATAGAACTCTTCGCCTCCAGCTCCAAATTTGAGATTGTCAACGGTAAAGTTACACACGAGCAAAACTACATCTCAAATTATTTTAACGATTTTTTTGTTCCATTGGCAAAAAATTATCAAAATTTGCCATCTCACAAGAAAAACATAAATTTAAAGAATATCTGTCACATCGCATTTCCTACTCCATATTTAGATGCACCAAATCCCAATGAAATTGTTAATTCCATTCAATCTCTTCACGTGAACAAAGCTGTAGGTCATGACAATATCCCACCATATTTTCTCATGATCGCCCCTCATGTCATAGCACCTCATCTACAAGTTTTCATTGACTTTTCTTTTAACAAATGCATATTCCCCAATAATAGTAAAATTGCTAAAACTTGTCCTTTGCACAACAGCGGCGATATTGACGATTCATCTAATTATTGCCCTATTTCGATTTTAACT
Organism: Trididemnum miniatum; assembly: GCA_964006365.1. Lineage (NCBI taxonomy): Eukaryota > Metazoa > Chordata > Ascidiacea > Aplousobranchia > Didemnidae > Trididemnum > Trididemnum miniatum. The sequence goes on from OZ023233.1 coordinate 31,926,688, forward strand.
TGCTTTTCCAAAATCTGCGAGCAGCTCCTGCATAAGCGTCTGATTAAGTTCTTAGACAAACACGACATACTCCCACCCAACACGGTTTCCAAAAAGAAACATCTACTACTCACGCCATAGTAGATATTGTTACCTGCGCTTTTGATAGTATCCACAAAAAATGTTATACATCTCATTTTCTTAGACTTAAAAAAAGCTTTCGACACGGTAAACCACTCCATTTTATTATCAAAATTAGACCACTATGGAATTCAAGGTCCAGCATAAAATTTAATTTGTTCCTTTCTTAAAAGAGAACAATGCGTCCGTTTAAATAAGAATAATTCGCAACTGAAATAAATTAATTATGGTGTTGCTCAAGGATCTAAAATTGGCACTTTACTCTTCATATTATACATCAACGATCTACCAAACTCTGTCAGATGCGTACCAAGAGTATTTGCCTACGACGTCCTGTTCATTGCTTAGTGACCCTACCTTTTCCAATTTAATTGACAATATGAACAAAGAATTAGAAAAATTAAGTGATTGGTGCAAAGCAAACAAATTGTTTGTTAACCACGCAAAATCCAACGCAATGGTAATTCCCCCCAAACAGTGCGTCTCACATAATGACATTGCGCTCAAACACAACAATAAGCCTATTTTATTAACCAACAAATTTGAATACTTAGGTGTAACATTAGATTCAAAACTAGACTTTCATGCACATATAGAATTAATTGAAAATAAAATTTCAAGATCGATTGGCATAATTTGTAAAATGAGAAACTTTTTTCCGCGCGATATACTACTAAAACTATACTATTCCTTAGTCCACCCCCTTCTTCTACATGGTTTATTCGTCTGGGGTTCCACTTTCAAGACTTAATAAGGCTCAGTTCTCTTCAAAATAGAGCAGTAAAACTTATTGGTGGAAGTAACTATCAAGATAACGCCGATCCTTATTAGGCTATTCACATTTTAACATCCTGAAATTGTCTGACCTGTGTAAACACGAGACAGCTGAATTTGTACATCGCTATTTTTGTAATAATCTTCCCATTCCTCTCTGTAACTTTTTCGTCAAAAATTCCGACATTTCCAACCGCCTTACTAGATCCACTGCCCACAATCAGATGATTTTACGCATTCTTTTATATACCCCTTCTAAAATGCAACGTTGTATGAAGCATCAGGGTGTCAAAATCTGGAACTCTGTTTTTCACGAAATAAAAACCTCTTTCTTTAATATGCTTAAGGGCAAGTACAAAAACTGCTGGTTGCTCTCTATGAATAATTTCGATTAATTAATGACATCACACATATCGCAAACAATTACATAAATTTACAGCTGTGATTGAATGGCCTTGGTTTTTAAACAACTCGATCGCTGCACCTAAAATGACAAGGGTTAATTAACAGCAGCTACCCCTACTCAATTTACAATGTAGGCGAATTACTCCATGCCTGTTGCAAAGGCTGGCAAGTTCAATTCGGGCTAACATTATGGAAATATCTGGAATGTAATTATACCAGGAAGCGATAATTTGCGAATAAACTTTTTCTACGATTTTGAACCTTCGATAATAATGATATGCCTTTCAAAGGCTTAAGCTCACCTAAATCAAACATGCGCCAACGAAAATGATTCATATTTGATGAAGAAGTCAAAAATAGGGGCAAAAAAGTCTAAACAAAACTGGTATTGAAGTTGTTCAAAGAGCACTAAAATTGCAATTGTCCCACGTGATTTTTCAAAATTTTTCCGGGGTAGCATGCCCCCGGACTTCCTAGAAACGCGCTCATCCTTCAATTCACTTCAAAATAACTGGATCTGCTGTTGGTGCAGTCTGGAAAAGTTACAAAGACGATTGAGAAGAAGCAAAATACTTTAATAATATCTGCTGAATTTTGCTGCCTTTAAAATATTTTTCGCCCCTCCAAAGCACTCTATCTGGTTGCGGTACTGACATAAGGACATATATTCCCCAGTTTGGGCATTGAACTGCAACATTTCGGCAACAAAACTGGGTGCTTTATTACCTGAACTATGTCACCACATTTTCATGTGCTTGTGTGTGGGAAAAAGATGTGGTCCAAGCTCGTTCACTTTGTGTAATCTAGGGCGTTAAGTGATTTTGAGTAACGAGCCACATCTGCTTTTCAAAATTTTCCCAGGCCAAAATTTATTGCCATGGCGACATTAAGCGATTATAAAAACAATTTGAAAAATCTTAGTTTATGCTTTTGTTATTTTTTGTTTCTTGTAAGCCATACTCATTACTCAACGTTAAATTTAAAACGAAAGCAGAACATCGTAGTACGCGCAATGCGCGGAATGTAGAAAGTTTAACAAGCCATTTAAAAAACTTTGACGGACCACAAGTGACCCGCGAGTTGAACGCCCGGGGTATAATTATTCAGTTGCACTCCACTTTCGCTTATAATAGCAAAGACCATAAAAAGCTTTGAGTGTTACTAATTTTGCTTGTAAAAACTTGGGTCTCGAAGTCGCGTCTCGATCTCGAACAAATCACCGAGTCTCGATCTCGTTCTCAAAAAGTTTTTCAATTCTCGGTCTCTGGTATTGGTCTCAAACATCTGGACTTGGCTCTATCACTATTACCAACTCAATAATTATAATCGTATGAGCACCTGTTCACTGCTCTCAATATACAGTATATCGTGTGGGACATGGGTTTGGGTTAAGTGTGTATCACTTAAAGATATAAGGATATAGGTTTTCTTAATAAGAACTATTTAGACAGAATATAAGAAGACAACCGCCTTCTAGTACAAATGAGTTTTGACATCAACGCCAAACTATTGAAAATTGAATAGCCATTTTCAAAAATTGCACTCTAAAAATGTCGTCTCAATTTTTACTGTTGAAACTTGAGATACTTGGCTAAGGTAAAAGTTGATCGATAATCGATATCAGACGTTGATTATCTTGCTGGAATTTACCTACTTAACGCTAGGTGAAAAACATTTTTTTGTGACCAAAAAACTGTTTTGGTAGTGCCAACCATAGGCGTAGCCAAAGGGGGGGGGGGGGGCGGGGGCACGGGAGCCATGGCCCCCTTCAATCCATCCTGGACAAAAACATGAGTATTGGCGGAGCAAACGCCTAGGGGGACAGGGGGTCTAGTCTCCCAATCGACATGCTTGGCCACCCAATCAAAAAACTTACTCTTTTGAAAGCAGCGGCTTTTGTGCTTAATTTCAAATTTTGCCTCCCCCCCCCTTGGTGAACGCTTGGCCCCCCTAAGTTGACTGCTCTGCTGCCGGCTCTGGATCTTGGTAATTAGGATAAATACTTGCCATTGCTTGTTGTTTTCTTGCTGGGATTTTAATAAGTGGGCTTACATCAGAAAAATACAATATAGCCTAACTTTGCTTTTTGCGTTGGCCAGAGTTATGATGGCGCAGCCGCAACGGCCAGCAAACAGTCATGCGTCACTTCAATTGCCTAAAACGAATGTCCTTTGGCATATTATTTTCACTGTGCTATGCATTGCTTAAATTTGAGCGCTTTTGCAGCTGTAAAAGTTTTAGCAATGCAAAATGCTGAAAACGTTGCACAAAAAGTGGTTAAAATGTAGACCAGGGGGGTTATTACAGGATGCTCGTTAAGCGGTTTGCGAGCTCGCAAACTGCTCGGTAAAAATATTTTCCTCGCTAACGCGTTTTTCGGGATTACAGGATTTTCCGAGCTGGAGAACTCTCTCGGCAAGTAGCGAGAAAAAAAATGAGCACGTTAAGTGACCGAGCGACTATTTCATACACAACTAGCCATGGCAGAGCGCGGTTTTTTAGGTCATAGATTATGCACAATAGTTAGTACCTAGTTTATGACACAACTGGAGCTTTATGCAACTCCCAGGCTTGTTGTGAAATGGTGGATTCAAGTTCAAGCATATTCGTGCATGCCAATTAAGAGCCAAAGGCTCAAGTCGCTACTCTCTATCTCAAAAATGACATATGTCAACAGAAAAAAACAAACTTTCAAAAATAAAAAAAAAAACAAAAGAAAAATGCAAAGCATAGTCAATATACACATACATACACATCAAACCAAGACTAGTAGGCTAGCAGCTGTTTACTGGCTAGCGCCTAGTCTAGTGCTAAAACTGTGCCAGTATTACCAAGTTGGGATGGTTTTGACTTGGTTACAGGTGAGAGTGTAACTAGGCTATGTATACTGTATAGGTGTCTACATATGAACCGGTATAGGCTTGTTGTGAGGTGCTAGACCAGCAGCTGCTGTTTGCTGGCTAGCGCCTAGTCTAGTGCTAACACTGTGCTAGTAGGCCTATTGCAAGCATGCGTTGGCTGCAGACTTAGTCGGAGCATTGGTCGGAGAGTATGAAGTAATGGTATCTTCCACCAGTAACTGTGTGAGGCCATGGCCAGCAACTGCTAGTCCAGCACCTCACAACAAGCCTATGCATCTGTAGACACCATTACTGCATACACTCTTATCTATAACTACGTTAAAACCATCCTAACTTTGTAATACTAGCACAGTTTTGGCACTAAACTAGGCGCTAGCCAGCAAACAGCAGCTGCCAGTCCAGTACCTCACAACAAGCCTGTACATACCGAGCAGTTAGCGAGACACTCGGCTTTACCGAGTAACTGCTCTTTCTGCGAGCGCAACCTGTAATCCCAACTTTGCGAGCACGTTATCTCGGCTGCCGCTCGGAGAATTTCTCCTCCGAGGAGAATTAGCGAGAGAAATCGCTCGCTAACGCATAAAATCCTGTAATAACCCCCCAGTGCGAAGAAAACAGCGTGGTTGATATCCTGCATCAAAGAAGATGTCTCTAGTCCAGGAGAAAAAAACGTTATCTTGTCGGCTTATGTGAAATCCGGTTTGTAGAACGCCATGTATCGATACTGGTGAAGCACTCAAAATTAGGGGCAAAAACTTTCAATAAAGTTTGCCCGAAAACTGTTCAAAATGCACTAAAATAACCTTTACAAACGTAAATTTTCAAAAAATTTCCGGGTAGCATGCCCCCGGACCCGCTGGAGCCTTTTTTGTTCCTCAACTTGCTTTAAATTAATTCTGCCGGAAAAAAACACGCTTGAAAAAATGTCGAAATTTGGGGCCTTTTCCTTCAAAAAAATTTTGATTGCGCCTTAGACATGAAAAATTTTCAAAGAGCTTATTTACGATCTTTTCCGCGTCTAGACGTCTTTCGTTTTTGTATTCAGAGTAGTAAACATTCAACCTAATTCAAAATCGCATCCCCCCACCAAAATTTTCTAGATCCACTTCTGGCCTGAAGTAAGCACGCATGCATCGAAAACGTGCGAATAAAAATTTTCTAGATCCACTTCTGGCCTGAAATAAGCACGCATGAGTCGAAAACGTGCGAATAAAATGCATCATATTTGGTGAAGGATTCCAAATGAGGGGCAAAAAGTTTGATCAAAATTTGTTCAAAAGCACTAAACAGGCCATTACATTATGTAAAATTTCAAAAATTTTCCGGGAGAGCATGCCCCCGGGCACTCTACAGCCGTTTTTTCTCAATTTGCTTCAAATTTACTGTGCCGAAAAACATATTCTCCGCTGATAAAACATGTCACAATTTTGGAGCCCTCCCTAAAAAAAACTTTGAATACGCCTCTGACATGAAGAATTGCCGCCCTATTTTGAGTCTAAACGTCTGACGTCTTTGTATCTGGTTAACACTCAACCTAATTCAAATCTGCATCCCCCACTAAAATTTTCTGGATCCGTTCCTGCTGTTGGGTAAGATTTGTTAAACTTTAGCCCATCCCTTCAATTGAAAATCCTGGCTATGCCTATGGTGCCAACTCAACGCGTTACGTAGGAAGCAATTTGCGTCTACACCGTTAACACTTTAACCATTTCTACCTTAACAATCTTCGCTATAAATTTGTCAGTACCGGTACGCCTAAAGCTTGATTTACATTCTTTAGTTCGATTCTACCCAGCTATATTGTGGTTTGGTTGCGTTTATCGAGGTTCGAGTTGGGTCTGGACGAACCATAAAACTTTTGTGTCACTATGACCAAGCTCTTTTTGAATAGCTAAATCAAACAGATAAATCAAAATGCTACATAAGAAGAATGTTCAGGAGACAATATTTTAACCGTCAAGAAAGCAGCCTACAGTTCAACAGCTTACTTGCGAATCCGGCGTAATTATCGTTAATCGGTTGATAAAGTAACTAATTAGGCTAACTTCAGTCAATAGCAGTTCAAAAAAAAGCATCATAGAAAGAGCGGCATTGAGCTAAAGAGTTTCCGATTAACAAAGCGAGAGTTGTGCGACAAATTGGCTAACTGTATGTAAGCCTACCTTGTTCTGTAGTTTCTCCTTCATCAAACTTTCTGAATTTGCATACTTTCAGAACGCTTCCTGTTTCGCCATTTATATTTACTGAAAAAAGCAAAAAAAAATCATATTGTAAATAATAAAACGTCGCTTCATGGAAAAACTTTCTGGCTTGTTAAGACATACATCATTTGGAACAAATGCACAAGTAGACAAGTTGAAGTCATAAATTAAGTCTATTAATATTAAAGGTATGTTTTTTCTAAGCGAGTATTACAAGTAATTAGCGGCATCCCTAGTTTGGGTCACGAGAGTATCCACTTTGAGACGCGAATTGTTGTTTGCTTGCTTTTCTACACCCGCTTATTCATGCGAGATTTTCGCGGGCAGCAGCTCGAGTTGGAGTAATGGACATCCCGATCTTATCCGACGAAGGGTAGTTGCGTAAGTGAACTTACAAGGTGAGACCAACCGATAAACTATTGCATAATTAGTGACACACCATAATATGGGATTAATATAACATAGTATCTCTAACATCGAGTTCTGCGACGGTCTCATAGTCTTCGACCAACCGGAGTAAAACACAGCAATTGTTTTGCTGCTCCTTCCAGTGACATCAAATGTCCACACCAGCGTAGCAGTGGTCGTTTTAGTGTCAAAACAGGGATTTGCAATCTCAAGATTCTCAAGTTTTTGCTCTTTTAACCCAGTGCGTCAAACCGTCAATTCTTCGCAAAAATCTCGTTTCGGCTGCTTGGGTTCAAAATCTCATAATACAACACTCACAGCCATAAGTCGGAAAAAGGAACAAAAACTGATCTGAAAATGCACAGTTTTGCCTTGCTGCAAAATTCCCGATTCAGTGCCATAAATTGGTTGAGCTGGTGCACTTTACATTTGCTTTTTCCAATCAGATTTTTGATGCGCTATTCTGCTTGCCATTATTTGTGAATGAGACCCCGAGATACTAGAATTTCTCAGACGGTTTCAGGGATACTTTACCAACTCAGAGAAAAAGTTACGTCGGTTGTCTAGACATGCACGTGGTATCTGATTTCGTTGCACCGACTTTCACTCTGGCAACATAGCATGCATCCGAAAACTTAATAATGCTTGCTGCAGACCATTTTGAGTTGTCGAGTAGCACAAGATGTTCCGCAAATTACCAAGTTTTTTCTCCGCCAAAAAAATTTTTGTTATCAACGGATAAGGTGAAAGAGAGCATTCTTGTTGTACTGTAGTTCCACACTTAAGGCCCGTACCGGATTGCACTTTTTCTCAGCGCAGTTCCGCTCGTTCTGTTCTTGTTTTATTACATCAAACTTGCTGGCTCGCGGTCAGCTTGACTACACCGCGTCAACCTATAATGTGGCGCTTATCGCTTGCAAGCGATAATTGCGGATGCAGCTGAGCGGCCAAGTCCGCAGGTATCAGAGGAACTAGGTTGTGTGCGCCGATCTAAGATATTTCAGTGAGTAAGAGAACGGTGAGTGTGTTTGATGCTCCTCAACGAATCATGGTTTATAATACTTTATAAAAAGAACGTCGCTGTTAAACAAAATCTCGTTTCTTGGCTGGGTAGACCACAGTTTTTTGCGTTTATTGAATTTCTTAGCTTTTGCCGGCTACAGAGCTGGTTGCTGGTGAACAGGCTACATCAAATGCTTTTTCGATAGCGCAATTGATAAAAAAATGTTCGCACTAGCCTAGTCAGGCAGGCTGCTGTATAATGACCGGGTGTATTACTATCAACTACCTCTGACTGAAATAGTCTCAACGCCAAATTTAACCAGTAGGCCCACCCCTTTAAGGACTGAAAATTAACAATATAAAAACATGGTTGTTGCAAACAATCTCAAAGATATTTACCGCGCCATGGAATCACAATTCACACCACAGGTTTTGACTAAAGTTACAACTGCATTCGCAATAGCATCTATACCAGGAATGGCGAACCACTGACCCGCGGGTCACTAAGTGACCCACTAGTAGTTTGGAAAATATTACGAAAAAAACGGTAACGAACATTAGCGGATGACCCTTTTTTTGTTCTTCACCCAATTTTGGGCGGAAAATTGGACATCTGCGTACGTGATGACCTTTTTTTGCTCTTCATCCGATTTCAGGCAAAAAATTGGACATCATAATTGACTTCCCGGGGACCCGCGATCTCTTAATCCGCCCCTGGTTCAAGCCTCTCGTTAATATTATTACATTCGTAACCGACGTTTTTTCTTTTTTCGGTCCACGACCTTAAATTCGACCCACCACTTAAAAAGGTTTGCTATCCCTGATCTATACCAACCAAAATTGCCACTGTTATTCTGATCTCGAGTCATTCTTTATTAAAGAAACCAAGCAAATCTTCATCAACGAAAACCTGACTCCTCACCGAAAGAAACGCTTTTGCTAGGCAAAACAGATGGCGAAAAGATTAGGCTTTATTTTTTTGACTGCTAACGGTTGATATACTACTGACCCAAAAAACAACATTTACGAAAAACAACAAGTTCGGCTTCAGTTGCTTTTAAAAATAAAACTGATTTTTGTCTGATGAAATGAATCAATGACTTTTATTTCTTTGAGCTATGCGTGGACCTTGATTATTATATTTCGTTAGTTGCTAATGCTAAATCTTGACGATAATGATTGCAAAAACTTTGCATCCCCCTATTAGTAAAGTGCCTACATCTTCTTTCGCTCTTGACCAAAAGTTTGCTGATAAGGGCCTTTCGTTAAACGATATGCTTGCCAAAATGAAACCATGTAATTATTTCAAGGAGTCATCTGATGTAAATAAGGTATCCACCAATGCAATGTTCCCTCAAGTTTTCTGTAGTTTGTGTGCGCAGAAACTTTGGCGAGTGCGCACTTTTTTAGAAATGACTAACGTTTGTGCTGCAACCCATGAATAAAAAAAGGGTCATCACGTCCGCAGATGTCCAATTTTTTGTTCATCAATCCCGCACCCCTGGGTAAGAAGCCCTGTTTTAGCAAGTCCGAAAACAATTTTCCTGAACTTGCCGAGAACATTGCTTCATCATGATATGTTTAAGCGCAGTAAATTTATGCGTGTGCGCAGTCTCTGCAAGCCGTGTGCGCGCGTACAGCTTAAAAGGAACACTGCTCCAATGACATATTTATAATTTATATGAACGTACGATCGCCGAACGATAACAATTTTGCGGATTTTAAGACATTATTATCTCGGTTTTCTGTTTATCCGGAAATAATTTGTGTTACCGAAATCCGCCTAAAAAAAAATCCTGTAACTAATTTAAGATTTGGAAGGATATCATGTGATCAGTGTCAATTCGCCATCTGCAGCTGGTGGTGTGGGAATGTACTTGTATATATTATCATTGATGATGTTAAAGTTATTGGCAAACGTATACTTCAATCTCAATGTAGTTTTGAGGATATCTGGGTTTGTACAGAAAACAAAAAGACACTAAAAAAAGCAGTGATTACTTCTATTATCGTCATCCCTCATCTGATATCGACATGTTTATTAAATCATTAAGCTCTAGGTAGGCTATCAAAATCATCTTCATCTGCAAATATATTTTTACCCGGTGATTTCCACATAAATCTTATGCTATCCTCTTCACGTACATCTCATGCGCAGGACTCTCTTGCTATGTTCTTCAGTTTGGTTATTTTTCCGATTATTACCATACCCACCAGAGTAACTTCTACTTCCTCCACCTTTATTATTATTACTATGGGGCGGTGATGCCATTTAGACTAACTTTTGGAAGTAGTGTTTCAGCCCATTATCCTTTATTTTTGCAGATCAAGGATGTTTTTAAAAATAGATGTGTACAGCTAACGAGTACAGCGTTTATACCGATAGATTTTAGCTGCCCGAGTGAAGTCATACGGTTTCCAGCATTTAGATTAACAAGGCTCGATCTTCTCGGGCACATTGTGCAGACCATAATTTAGGTCCATTGCAAGTTTCACCGCTAATTTGTTCGTATAGATTACTGGCCGTACTTAGCGAGTCTTCCAGCCTGCTGCAAATACGTTGCCACTTATTTGCTGCAGATTGAGTTTATCGCCAAAAATGGCTGAAATTCGTTTACTGCTCTTTCCATCCTTTCGGGAGAACAAATGAAACTTGCAGCATCATTGTCCAAAGGCAGCATAGGTGCTTTATTTTGTACTTCTACTGCTTTATTTAGTCAAATCGAAAAACGGGTTTACGTGCATCGTTAAGACGTATTTTTTCTACACAGTATTTTTAATTGCATATTAGTATTTAGTAGCACGTTTATCCTCCTATTACGAGAAAGCGATCAATGCGCTATACGAGCTCGCTTAGGAGTTGCCAGCTGTCTGTCTACCACTCCAAGATGGCGGAATCTCGCTAAGTGGCTTTCCCAACGGCACAACAAGTGAACTTGCCGGCTTGTTCCCCACACTGTCCCTTCAATGCTGAGCGTCCAGCAGGAAAGCTGTGAATACCAATGTTAAAGTCATTGGTTTGACCTGACTCGGAATCAAGCCCGAGTCAACAGCTTAAGAGACGAACGCTCTATACCACTCGGCATCTGAGCAGTTAAAATAGCGAGATTCAGACATACAGTGAGATTCAGCATAGTGTGAAGTTTCCGAAAACGTTTGTCCTCAAGATCAATTATAGTCCATTTACATCACAGCGACGTCAGAATGACGTCACCATATTTGAAAATTTCACTCTATGCGGTGCCATTTGTTTGCTTATAAGTTTTGTTATACTGATGACAGCAACGTCAAATCAAGTTCCATGTAACAAGTGAGAATTTGGGTGTTTACACAAAAATTATAACGTCAAATATTTATGACTTCGTAATTATACTTTGTAATGATACATATCTGGTGAAAAATTGGTGAGATTTGAGAAAAGTTTTTATACAAAAACTTGTGTTTGATTTTGTGATAGCAAAAATTTATCCGAAAAGCACTTTGACCTGTACTACATACTAATAATATCTTGACCTCCTAAAAGATGCTAAATAAAGTTGATATTAAAGATAGCTATCAATGCAAGGAAGTTAGTCGCAAGTTTGATCATTTTATTGACGTTATCGATCGATTACGATATTTTGATGACGCCATCACGTGTCGAAAATCCTCGCAACGCGTATTTTGAACGCTTAAAAAGAAACTATTAAAGTCCTCCTGCACATGTAACCTGGAATGTCAATGGCGTCACTTAATGATGTCATCACCAACCGCAATGACGTCACAAAAATACAAGCTCAAAATTCTGTTTCGTCTTCAACACTTTTTAATTTTTTTGGTGTAATAAAATCGACAGTGTCTAAATGTTCTTATCTTCGTTGTATACTTCAATACTTTCTTCAAATTCCTCAGTTTCATCTAGTTCCTCCTCAGTATCTGAATCATGAGGCCATCTTGTGAAAGAAATTTCAAACCTTCCCATGGGACAGGCCTAATTGATTTAAAAAATCAATATCTGAATCAGTTAAACCCAACAGGGAGTCAATCAAAGCACTCTTCAATTTGTCACATAAAACCATGTCAATCTACTAACTACTCTGCCATTAAAAAGCTGAAAATCAAAACACTGCCAACACCATGAGTAAACCAAAAAATAGTAGGCTATATACCAACCTTATCAGTAACACAATTGGAAAGCTTCCCAAAAATTTTTAAGTAAGAAATTTAGACAAATTTACGTATTACACATTTTCTCACCTACCATGCAGTCTTAGACTACCAAAATACCCATTTTAAACTCCCATAAACACGTACAGTTTGCAAAAGTCATCTGTTTTCTCGCGTTAAAATTTGTCAAAAGTAATAAGATATATAATGTTTACAATCTTTTTAAATTTTGAAATATAATTTGAAGTATTACGGTAGTATTCAATCGGCTATAAAATTTACTAAACTATACTCATGGCCCAGTGAACTGTGAAGACATTCCGGCACTCTAACCCCGGAAGCGTGATTATGCAGTTTGGTATGTTTGATGATTTCTTTTACTGAGCAGCTAAAATACCGGTACTCTTTTTTTGGAAAAAATCTACACGGCACAGTGGCGTACGCAGAAATTTTCTGAAGGGGGGGCGTGCGAAGAAAATTTTCTACATTAAGGTACAATTTTTCTACCAGTAGCCTATCTGAGCGACACAGGCTTTTAACATGTATTAAAGGAGGCCAAAATGCATAGGAGCTCCCCCCTCTGCATACGCTACTGACAATGCATGTTAATTCAATTACATCTGTTCATCATTTCACTAAACAGTGGCGCACCTAGGGAGGGGTTTGGGAGGTCGAAATCCCCCTTTTGAAACCGAACCCTTGTTTTTAAAGTGAAGTGTCCAAACTGTGCAAGTGCAGTACGTGCTGTTATTTCAAAACAGCTGTCACAAAATTTGCCTCACATCATACTGAAGCCAAATCGGCTGGTTGGCGCAGTGATTAGAGATATCCGTGAGGGCAGGAGCGGATCCAGGAGATATGTGGGGGATGCATCCCCCCACCAGCCATTTTCAACATGTTTTTGATGAATACAGTTTTTCCATAATTTTGAACCCTTTTGGTAACAATAAACCTTACGCCTTAAGCACGCATAATCGAAAATGTACGAAAATGCATCATATTAGGTGAAGCACTCAGATTTAGGGGCAAATAATTTAAACAAAATTTGCCTAAAAATTGTTCAAAAAGTGCTAAAATGGCCACTGCAATATGTAAATTTTCAAAAATTTTCCGGGGGAGCATGCCCCCTGACCCCCTACAGCTTTTGTTATTGTCAATATTCTTCAAAATAATTCTGCCCGAAAAACAAAAACACTTGAAAATATAGCAAATTTGGGTGCCTCTATCCTTAAAAATTTTTTTGAATTCGTCGCAGACATAAAAGCATTTTTAAAGGGCTTTTTACACCTTTTTTTGGTTTAACGTCTTTGTATGTAGTTAACACTCAACCTCATTCAAAATTTCATCCCGCCCCCTCCAAAATTTTCTGGATCTATTCCTGAGTGCGGAATAGAGGACTTTTTTGAACCCCCCTTTGAAATTTGCTGAGTGCGCCCCTGTCACTAAATAATTTTATACAGAACCTAATGAACAGATCTAGTTTAGCAGTTTAGCTAACTGCTTTTTTCAGATTTCCAATAAAGCCTACCGATATAGAATACCGGCATATACCGAATTACCGATACCAGTACTTGCAGTGGACTAGCTAGGCTAACTTAGTAGTATATCATCTAAACCCATTACCAGTGCACTTTAACAGTTGTAACTTGCTAGGTTGGGTTGGTAAGAAAGTACTGGTATATAAGTAATTGGTATATTAAATTATTAGAGTTTCGTTACAGTGGCACTACCACTACACGATACCTGTCTAGCCTATCAACCTGTTCAACTAAGCCATACCGTTAAGCTACAAATATGTTGGGTAAAAGAACATAGCTAGGCTATGCACCTATTCAGAACCCTGATCATTTTATCCAAACCTGAATCCTAAATCAAAACTTAAAATGCACTGGTACCACATAAAGTTAGCAGGTTCTAAAGCAGTTGAAACTATCTGCAGCTTCAGTCTACTGGTGATTTAATAGAGCACGAAACCATTTATAATTGGTATTAGATTTAAGTGAGAAGATTGAACTGAAATCTAAACTTATTAATTAGCTACCGGTATCACAGCCGTGGGCCTGAACCTTCATCAAGCATCCAATTACATTTCAGAACTGCCACTGCTCAGAGCACGCACTCACCAATTCAAGGTCTCAGACAAACGAATTCATTTCACATCGAGACCTCGGATGTTTTTTTGGCCACATTGGCTTTACGTACTTCACACGTAAGTTTTGGAAAGGAACGCAAATTGCCAAGTCTGCTTACTCCTCTGTTGATATGATATTCTCCTTGATACGAAACAACTTGCTGTTATCCCGATCATAATAGGGTTACCATCAGTGATATAGTCCTAAAAAATGTCCTAGACTTGAAGAAGGTCCTCCTAAAAGAGGACGTATGGTTACCATATGTCCTCTTTTTTGAGGATATGTTCTCTTTTCAAATAAAAATAATTTGTCCTCCGAGGACGTTAAAAATGCCCAAACGTCCTTCTTTTCGGCATTAAAGCATGTCCAATCACGCTTTTAGTGTATAAATGCATCATCGTATCAGCAAGTACAGGAGACCTGTTTATTTTTTGCAGAAACACGAAAATTTTGGGAAATTTTAGCTCCAACGTGAGAAGACCTTTTTCTTTTTGAGGGAGGACGCGATGCCAGTTGAATCTGTCCTCTTTTTGCACAGTGAAATTATGATAACTCTACGATCACTCGGTTAAATTTACACAAAATCATAAAATATTTCACGACATCAAGGTCAGGTAACTTCAGAGATATTTTACTGAAATTGAACGTAGCTTTCTCAGTAATTCATTTAACGCTCATCTTTGTAAATTGTTTTACTTTTTTTTCTTGTAAACTTATACACCAGTTAGGTTGTAAAATATTTTACAGATAACTTTTTGTGAAATAATTTACGCATATCAAGTAAAATTAGTTTACGGACATTTTAGTATAACTTACTGTATCTTTTCCGTTAAAACTACCAGCAGGCACCTAAATTTTATATACGGTGTTTTGTAACCATATTTATTGGATTTCGCAGGTAAGATTTACGAATATTTTCAACAGTGTTTCTTTAATTCATAAAATCCTACAGGCCAATTTAAGTAGCGGTAGCGGCATACACACGTTTTACAAAAGTAGCGTCGCTACCGCTACACGCTACTAAACTTTAAGAGGAGCAACGCTACCGCTACTAAAAAAGCAGCGCGCTACTGCCCACCTCTGTCTGGCATTAACATTATCTCTGTCTGCTTGAGGCCAGGTAAAACCTAACCATATAGTCAGCTACTTTCTCAGGCTAATCAGCTAGTTTTTCAGGTGTTGGTACCAGTAGCTCTGAAAAAATGCAAAATTTGAAAAATAATTTAAGTGTTATATAACCTGTTAACAGCTGGTAGTTCAAATAGCTAAATTTACAGATCTAGGCCTAGTTGAAACAGTTGAAGCTGTGGTTTAGATTAAAGTTAAAAATCGCTTTGCCGCTTAGTTCCTACAGGTGTATTTGTCGGTCGAGTTTGTTAAACAGCTAATTAACGACGTAAAATTCAAGTAGAATTTTAACATAAGTTCGAGCGTGACTGCTAAAAATCCAGTTAACTTTTGTAGTTTTATAAACATGTTTTTACACAGCTTTATCGCTTTCGTTAATATTTTTATGATGCGCTGTTATTTATGAATAAAAACATTTCGCATTCTTGTCGAGTATCTTTCAATTGCTAATTGTTGCTATTACCTAAAAAGTGACCAGAACATGTAACGCACAGCACGTGAAGACGATTCCTTCACGTGCATGAAATGTTGTTTTTCGTTGAATATAATTCTTGCAGCACCCCCAAGTTTTTACTTCACGAGCCGCCACTGATTTTGAAATGTAACAATCGGAAAATTTTGATGGAGCAGGGTCTGGAAAATTAACAATATTCAAAGTTGCGCTAATTTTCGCGAAAAATTTAGTGAAAATTGTTGGAAAAATGGAAAAACATGTTTGATAATTTGTGCGCGAAAATTGTTAGAAAAATGTCAATGGAAAAAGTTTGGTGGAGCTGCTGCGGCTCCACCAACAATAATTTCGAGAAAATTCTCGTCTGAGCGGAGCAAATTTTCCTGGAAAGTAGATTATAAAATTTCTCGGTGGAACCTTAGCTTAACTGTTGCAACGGCTTGTCAAGGTGCAGGCTGAGGTCTTAGAACAGACGGACGCCTGCTGAACCAGTTATGATCATGGTGCGAATTTTTTACGGAATCAACAACAAACAGATATATCAGTGTACGGTCGCTACGTCGTACCTTATTCAATTCACACAACTCTGCATGCTTTCACTTTTCAATCTTGTTCAAATAGAATGCACGCCGCTAACAGCATATCAAGGAAAAAGAAAAAAAAATGAATTCCGCACGTGTACGCCGCTTTGTATAGTCGTCACGGTTGAGAGGTGAGCGTTGAGTGTCATGTGGCGCTCAAACGCTTTAACTGGTACTGTAAAAGACTTTTTGACCGGAATCATCACAGTATTTCTCTCTCTGCATCGGTTGCGTGTGCTATCTTGCTTCTACCTGTTATAATTTTTCTATCGAAGAACTTAACAACAATTGCTGCACGTGCTGTGAAGACATGAACTAACAATTGCATTCGACTTCCAGAGAATATTCATGAATCATGATAATTTTTAGAATATTTTGAATCATGATAATACTATTGAAGAAATTGAAAAGCAAATCAAGAAATTGAAGAGCAAGAAGAATTGGATGAAATTCAGGAATTTAATGGTCAAGAAAAGTTGGATGGAAATCAAGAAATTAAAGAGCAAGAAGATTTAAACGAAAATCAAGCATTTGAAGTGCTGGAAGATTTGGATGAAAATCAAGAGTTGGAAGAGCAAGTGCATGATTTAAATCATTTGAACATTAATCAAGTAAATATTTGTGAAATAATAATTAATGTTCTAATGGAATCTTTGGCAATTCCAGCAGAAAAAGCAAATGGTATTGACTCGACAAATAGAGAAGCTAGTTATTCCAAGTGGATTGCAGGATATTGGAAATCGGCCTGTTGACTTCTGTGCTTGTGATCGAGAGCAAATACTATAGAATAGACCAATAGCAATTTGTGATCATTTTTCTTATCCGAGAAATAGTAATGGCCGAAAATTAAATAATGTGTTTTTTCATTGGCAAATGAAAAATGGCGAAAAATTTAGAAGTAGGATGGTGTATTCAGTGGATAAAGATGCAATATTTTGCTTTTTTTGCAAGCTTTTTTCAACAGCTCAGCAGCAAATGGTTGTTGTGATTGGAAGCATACAAATAACTTACTAAAAGAACATGGAGCTTTGAAAAACCACCTGTCCCGTCAACATATGCTATCTCAAGTGTCGAAGCAGTACACTGCCAAACAAGATATTTCATATATGATAGAGAAGGAGCATCAGGTTAGGTCACATATTGGCGAAATCTGTTGCACCGATTGCTGAAAATCATCCAGTTTCTTGCTCAACACAACATATCATTTCGAGGAACCGGTGGCCATGAAAAGATTGGCGATCCAAAAAATGGTGTTTTAGGGGGTTTAGTAGAACTGATAGCACAATTTGATCCATTGTTATCGGAGCGCATTCACAGGATTAATTGTCAGGGGATCTATCATCATTATCTTGGAAAGCACATCCAAATTGGAATTAATTGGAAGCAAGATCTTGAATACAATCGTAAGTGCAGCAAAACGAAACATATATTACCTCACAATGTTGGACTGCACAGTGCACACCAGCGTGGAATAAAAATTTTTTTTTGAAATTGAAAAAAGTGTAGTTTTCAAATCCCGACAAATGGCTTAATACTAGTATAAAATTTGTGTTTGGGGGTATTGCCCCCTTTTTCCAGCCGGCACCGATATCTCGGTAACCACTGATCATAGAGTAATGGTATATAGCGCAAAATCTGCGGAAACACTATGTTTTTACCTGTGCTGAGAAGAAAGTTTTCTCTATTTTCAACATAAAAAAGTTAAAGCCGAAAAACAAAAAATATGGCATTTTTTGGTTAATTTATCGAAAAATTCACCTATGTGTTGTATAACCGCAGTCATTAAACTATAATCAGCAAAGCTTATTCATTTCACTTCATTAACACTGTTTCTGATATGTTGCACCAATAAATGGATGAATGATATGGTAATTAGTAGCTTTTACTCTTGCTGAGAGTTGTAATTTTACATTAGATAGCAGCTCATAGTACAGAAACAATGAAAAAATAAAAAATAGCTTTGTGAAAACTGCCACAAATAGAATGAGTGATAACTATTGCTTCAAATTAGTGGGACACATACCATAAAAGAAAGTCACTGAAATGCAGTAAAACAAAATCACGAAAGTAACACAGTAACCATGTAGCAGTAGCAACAGCGTAGTAAAGAGCAATTTTGACCCACCCTGTTTCAGTAGGTCACACATTCACACAATAACTATGGTTAACTGAAGTACTTTATTTGAACTGCTTTTTGGTGTTAAATGTTTTCATGTGTTTGCGAGATTTAATTTTTTGACGAATTACTCCATCTCATCTCTCAAATCATTCATCTTGTGCAAGCGCTTCCGTAACAAGTTTGACGTGGCGCTCCTCAGATCGGCTATGACATGGGTGGTGTAATATCTTTTTTTGTATTTTGTTGCATATTTTTCCTCCTATCACGAGAAAACGATCAATGCGCTATAATGAGCTCGCTTAGGAGTTGCCAGACATCTGTCTACCACACCAAGATGGGGGAATCCCGCTAAGTGGCTTTCCCAACGGCACAACAAGTGAACTTGCCGGCTTGTTCCCCACACTGTCCCTTAAATGTTGAGCGTCAAGCAGGGAAGCTGTAAATACCAATGTTAAAGTCATTAGTTTGACCCGACTCGGAATCAAACCCAAGTCTACAGCTCCCCAGGCAGAGGTTTCTTTAGCTTTCCTTGCACTTTTGACACTCTTCTGTTTCTATACCGGTGTTTTTTTGAGACACTCTTCTGTTTCTGTATCTGCTAGGCTTGCAATTGCTGGAGGTTGTTGCTGGTAAGAATCGACATTGGCAAATTCGTAGTAAACATTTGCTTCAAGTTCAGGGTTAGTACCGGTACATCAAACAAGCGAATCGAACTTCTGTTCAGTAAATGGGAATAATTATCGTTATTTGCACTTTCTTCAGCTACTTGTTTCCGAGGTACCGTCACTTTTGCCACTCCCACATTCCTTACATTTTCATTATCATCCCGTAATATCACAATTAAAACATTTTCTGGGTGAGCAAAATAACCGTTTTGTTGCACCACACTCAAAGCAATTTCTTGAACATGTTTACTCGAAAAATTTTTAATCCTCTTAATCAAGTTGAAAAAGTTTCTGGATCCATGAATTACTTGACTATTTCGTTCAATTTCACACCAATAGACGGTAAATAAACAGTAGACAATGACCAACTAAAATTTCCAAGTTCAGAAATGGCTCTTCCAGAGACACATAATAGCGCAGAATTCTGCATCCTAAAGTGAGCCATCTCGAATGAACAATGGGTCTAACCTATAAATAAGCCAAATCATCATCAACTTTTCCATATATAAGTGCCCAACATATATTATAAGCGTAAAATTGATCTGTGCTCAAGTTGCTAAGACGCTGACAACCTGCTCGTGAAGAATAGGAAAAAACGAAGAAGACACTGAAAATTGTTTTGAATTGAGTAGTTGTCCAATTTGACACAGGCCCGTGTAATTTTTTTTCCAATTGGCCCGACAAAAGTATCTGATCCACTTAAGGAACCATCAACAGCGCCAAACACATGTCGCAAGGGTAGTTCATTAGTATGAAGCAAACACACAATCCACTAAAGAAACTTATTTAACAATTCCTTTAATCCACTAAATTTGCTTAACTTTTATTTTAGTGACTTTCTCTTAAGGTATACAATATGTTCTGCTGATTTGAGGCAGTTGTTAACACTCATCCTATTTCTGGCCATCTTATTGCTATCTCTCACCAAGAGTTGAAGTTATATAAGATGAATTACTTTCGACAATCAAAATTAAACTACCGTCCTTCTTACACGATTACACATAGGTGAATTTTCCAATGAACTTACTCTGAAACCAGTGGTTACCGAGATATGTAAACTACCCCGTGAGCCCACAGTCGTGATCACATTTGGGGGAGTTGCTGGTTGGAAAATAATACGAGTTTTAAACCATTTGTCGGTATTTGAGAACTAGCCTACACATTTTTTAATTTCCAAAAAAAATTTATTTTTTCACTCCATTTTACTGCGCACTTGACATAAGCCACACAGAACAAATCTCCTTGGTCATCAGATATGTTTATATAGATGCTGAAGTTGTTAAAATTGAAGAACATTTTTTACGCTTTATTGAATCGGATACCACTACCAGTTTAAATTTGACTAAGATCATTGTGAAAAACCTTGAGGAGAACGGATTGCCCATAGTAAATTGCTGAGGACAAGCTTACGACAACAGTGCAAATATGTCCGGCAAAAAGAATGGACTACAAAAAAGAAAAAGAATACAAAAAAGAATGGACTACAAAAAAGAAGTAGGCCTACTGAAGCAGTAAAAGAGGAGTTTCCTGAATTATTCACTCTCTTGAGGAGGTACTTAATGAGTCAGTTGGAACGGCTATATCCTGAGCAGAGATTCAAGGATTTTGTTGCAGGCTAACATTGTTAGTAAATATATGCAGAAAGCTGACATTGATGTAGCAACAGCAGTTGCACTAATTCAAGGTTTCATAGAATGGCTGCGTGCATTTCGTGTTAATGGCTTTCAACAATATTCGGATGATGCTAACAAGGTTGTACATCAGCGCAATGAAGATCAGCTTGGCATTGCATCAAGATTTAGATCAACAAGAGTAAAACGTCGCAGAACTGAATTTGATGAAATAATGGAAAATCCTCAAAAGAAATTTAAAGCAGAAGTTTTTAACGTGATGATGGATACTTTTGTTAGTCAAGTGAAAGAGAGGTTCACTCAGATTGAAAACTATTTTTAGAAATTTGACATTTTGTTGGTCTTGCAAATCTGTCACTGCCTACATTAGATGAAACCAAATTGTTGGACTGCACTGCTTTAGCACAAAAAACTTGGTGATGTTATCAACAGCACTAATTTGATGTCAGAAATTGTTAGCTTTTTACATTTGCAGTTACCAAACGAAGAATTTGATCTTCTTTACTACTTGAAGTACGTTGTAGAACACCACCTTGTTGATTGCTATACTAATTTGAATATTGCTTTAAGAATTATTTTAACCTTTCTGTAAAATATTGTCTTACCTTTTTGTGTTTCACTGAATTCATTGTTGCATTCATTGTTTTGTTTTGTAACGTTCATTCATTGTTTTGTATCGTCGCAAACAACTTGCCTCGTACTGAGTTCTGGCGCACGAGCTGCTTGGACAGTAATCACGAAACTCACGCCTTTTTGCACCGATATGTTGGTTTGACACAGAAGTTTGGGGGAGGCTTGGCATTTTGAGTTCGACAAGCTATGTGAGCAACTACGTTTTGAAAAGTAGTACTTTACTTTTTGAAATAAGAAATAGTTAGTTATTTATCGCACTGAAAAAGACCGATATAGTTAAGACTTTATTAGTTGAATTGAAGAGTTTGTTGGTCCGTCAACTTGAACCAAAGATATGTTGATTAATGTTATATATTCGTTATACGAAAATTTTGACATTTAATGGTTGTAGCGCTGGCTCTCTAGTGACCAAAGTTTTAGCCGAGGTTACTATGCCACTGTATATTGCTCAATTAAATTTGTTATCGTTTGTTAGCATAGACGCACTACAGTTTCCAGTGCACGTTTCCGCACCTATATTCTTGCTATTGTCTGTTAAGAAGACAACTCACACTCGTTGAATGAATTCGAACCTTTATTCACTAAACACTTTTACGGTATATAAAGTGCACTAGTGGACTCTGACCATTCCGAACGCTGTGCTGTCTGTTGGAATTATTGGATACAATTGATTTGGGCTCAAAATGATTTGGTAAATGCGAATTTCGATTTATACTTTAAGATTTATGTAGTTAACCTGTGTAGACTTAAAGCAAGTGAATGACTCCTGATTGGATAATGCATTGTTTTTGTTTGCACTTGAACAAAACGCCTTAAGTGTCTTGAGATTCTAATATTTTGTTTTTATCTACTGAGGTCGTTTTTTTATGTTTGCTTGCCAGTTCACAAATTTGCTTGTTTTTGGAAACCGCTTCCTTAAATAACATTTTTTTGCGATTGTGATTGAATAAACCTGCCTAATAACATCTACTCCATCGTGCGGAAAATTTAGTCGATTGCGAAATAAGAGGCGCGTTGCGAATAAAAGCCCTAGTTTCCTCTGTCTGGGAAGGATCCAGTCCGGAAAAGTTTCAAACTATTTCCGAAGTTTCACATTCAAGATATTCTGGCTGTTCCAGCTGTTAGTTGAAGATCAACGATCCTATTGAAGCGGATCGGTTGCAGAGGTGCAATTTCTGTTGTGCATAGTTGCGTATGATATAAGTTTTAAAGCACTGCTGCATTGGATTTCCAGTGTTCGGACTCTTTTGTGCGATTGTAGATTTTATAGCGTTGATACGCTTAAGTTGGGTTTTAGTTTCCTGTTTTAGATTTTATCGCTATTTTACGGCCGAAGTGTTTTATTTGCTTTCTCGCTTGTTGTGGGAAACGAAGATCTTTGTGGCCTTGTAGGAGCCCCTTGTAAAAAATATTTAATGGCTGAGGGGTTAATGCTTCGTGAAGAAAACCGGTACATTTTGACTGACGTTATGGGCGAGATTGACTGCCTTTTTGATGCTATCATTTCTGGGTGTAGCAATGTGTCTGACAAAGATTGTTTGCCTGTCATCAAATCTTGTGAAATAGATATTTTAAATGAAAAACATGAGTTTGATGCTCAGGTTAGAGAATGGCTTGATAGCGTGGAATCGGCCTTGCTTATGAATGCTGTTGTAAATGTTGCGGAAACTCCCCTTAAAGATATTCATGATGGCGATGTCCACTCTACATATACTAGACGTAGTAGTTTCAAGCTCCACTGTTAAATACAAACGTAAAGAGGAGTTTGTCAAATTAAAAACTGCCATTTTTGCTAAAGAAAGGGAAACGAAAAGATGTCGCATTTCCGCTGAAAATCAACGAGAATTTGAGAAAATTGAAAGAAAATTAAAACTGGAAAAACGCAAAGCGGAAAATCGGCTTGAAGAGTAAAAACGAGAAGCTTCTAGAGTTAGAGAGGATAGAGAGCGAGAGCTTAGGGAGAAAGAGCGAAGCTGGGACGCCAAACAAGCTAAAATCGAAGGCGAGGCGTAGGATGAGATCATGTTTAACAGGGATTTGGAAAGGTCGCTTTATATCACTAAAGATGAGGTAAAGCCTTCAGAAGTCAATGGTAGTGGTCGACCCAGCAGCCGCATATGGGACTCCACCCGAGGACAGCTTCCGCTCAGTACTGAAGTTAGATCGTCTGAGCATGTCCCAGTGCCCACCCCGGTACTGTTGATTGGAAATTGAAGTAGCGATAATAATAAGCCACCACGTGGTGGTTTTGACTACGATGCAATTCCAAGGCGATCTGCTTCTCGATAGGAACGCACTTGTTCTGCCAATAGAGGAATCAGTCAATTTCCTTGTAGAAATAACCCACCTAATGGGGGGCCGGTAAGGCACTGTCCTGAGAACGATTGTAAAGCTACCCCAGTGGCTGCGTCTTATGACTAACCACCCTCCAAACCAGTGATACAAATCTTTGATGGAGACCCTTTAAGCTATTGGCCCTTTATGCGGAGCTTTGACATCCACATTGCTCAGCGTATGGCTTCTGATTCTGCAATGCTTGTTTATCGCCTTTAACATTGCCCGCTCAAGATAAGAGCAAATCTTGAGCACCTTGCTAGAGACGCCAATCGGGGCTACTGACTTGCTTGTGAAAGTCTGTACAATGACTTCGGTCAGCCCCACATAGTCGTTCATTGCTGTGAAGAGCAGCTTTGGAAGGAGCCGCGACTGCGAACAAAAGATCCGAACGATATGAAGACGCTAGCGGTGCTTATGGAGAAAAGCTTGTCTATGTTGGAAGATATGCAAGACTTTGCTACCCTTAGTTCTTTGGGCACTATCAAAAAAATAACAGAAAAGCTACCAGAGGAAATGCAGAGGGACTGGGTTAGGTTCTCTTACCGGGTGTTTAAGCAATCGGGAAAGCAGGCCAACTCTGGATTGAAAGGTTTTGTATGGCACTGTTAAACGTACCGGAAATGGGCCTAAACACACAGTAGTTTTTGGTACTAGTACAAAGAACACTCCAGCTTTCTTTAAACCTGGGACCTTGACTAAAGACCCCTGCTCTTTTTGCAAGGAACTGCACGCTCGTTATGAATGCAAAAAATTTTGAAAACGAAAAAGGTTTAAACACTGTAAACTTTTTGTCATCCGAACGTTGTTGTTTTCGTTGCTCAGAGCAGGGGCATGTCATCAGGGACTGCGATGCTGCACAAGGATGCAGTGTTGCTGGTTGCACTGACCCCCGCCATCACACGCTCCTTCACAAAGAAAAGGATAACGTGGGCGTTGGCGAAGAGCTAGTCTGTTCAGCCATGGAGGAAACTACATCTAAAAGCTCCCAGAGGAGATCCTACGTCATGACTTTGCCAGTAAGAGTCCGCTGCGGTAGATACGAAGCTTTAACATATGCCATATTAAACTCTGGGTCCCAACGGACTTTTTGAGAAAGTGCACTGGCTAGAAAGCTAAAAGCCAGTGGATACAGACAGTCTGTGCCAATGTATACCTTATCGACTAGATCTAAGGCAGAGATCACCGATAGTATGGCAATATCGCTAACCATGTGTGGAATTGATGAGGATCAGCCAGGTGAACTTAATGAGGTATTAACAGTACCTCATATCCTCTTGAAGGAAGCATCCGTTCCTTCCGATGTGGAATTGAAGCACATGAAGCACCTACAAAGTGTCACACTCTCAGAATTGAAAGGTAAGAGTGTTGATTTGCTCATTGGTTTGGACGCTTTAACCGTGTTCCGGCCATTGCCAAGCATATATAGCCCAGAAGGAACTGCAGATGCAATTAAAACTGTTCTTGGATGAGCGCTCTTCGGTCCCGCATCGGATATTCCGAAAATTGACAGAAAAGGAATGTCTTGCATGCACCTTGCTTGTGCTGACGTGAATGAAGATTGCGAGGGAATCGAGCAGATCTTTGCCGACGCACTTACCGTGCCCAACTCTCGTGAAGATCGCATTGCCTGCCAACTGATGAAAGATTCGACTCTGTTGAGTGATGATCACTTCCAGTTATTTTTGCTATGGAGAAACAAGGACACCAAGTTGCCTAACAACCGAAAAAAACCCAACTTTTTTATATTGCATTTAAATATTTCATTACTATAAAACATTTTGATGAACTTTATGACCTAATTTTAAATTTGAACTTTCAGCCAGATATTTTATGCTTTACAGAAACTCGCATAGCAGATGTCCCCCTTACTAACATCGAGCAGCCAAGGTACAATTTTTTTCACTGCAACTCCCCGACTGTAGTTGGTGGTGTAGCAATATATATCCAACAAGACACAAAACTTTATCTAATTAAAACTATAAAAGTAGGTGTGTCTGGGGTTGAGAAGATATGGCTTTAATTTTCGGATGTAGATTCATTCCACTCAAAACGTGTTCTCGGCTGTATTTACAGACATCCTTCATGTAATAATGAAGAAGATTTCTTGCAAAAACTACATATAGTAGGGTGGGGTAAGTTGGACTGTGGGGTAAAACGGACCGTTTTTGCGTCTGTGATGGTGCAATGGCGACGCTCTGCAGAAATAACATTTTTGTTACGCGTGATTGCGTAACAATGTAACATGTTGCTTGTCAGCAACTTTGAACCATTTACGTGGTAAAAGCGAAGACCGAGGAGTTAGGACAATTTTTGACGATTTTTGGTTTGGCCAAAAATAGACGTTTTATAAGGTAAGTGTGACATCAACAGTGGTGTTTAAAATATGGAAACATACAGTTTATGCAATGTTTTGATACATTGAGGCAAGGTGTCTAGCAACACTGCAAACAAACGTGGGATGATGTTGACCAGAAACTGCTGGTTTACTGACTTGTGAAATGGTCACGTGATTTTAGGCAAAATGGCCGCCCCGTTAGCAGGGTAGCAGTCTTACAATGCTGTAGAAGCCAATATCTTTTACATCAGTAAATTAATCTGATTTGGTACTGTAGTTGATACCCTATGTTATAACCTCTGAGTTTCTGAAACTTTTTTGGAAAAAGTTTAGCCTGGTAAAATGCAAGTCATGTTACATGCTGAACGAAAAGGTCCATCTTACCCCACTTAAGTTAATGGTATGCATTTTATCATTTAACGCCACGGTTTGTTTGTTTAAGGGGGGGCCAATGCCCAGAAAGTGCGAGAAAAAATCGGAGAGGGGTTCTGGGTAAGTGGAGACGATGAAGGAAGCGGTTGATATGGTGCAAAAAAGATCAAAGCAGAGGACTGCAGCAGATGTGTCCCAAGTGCCTGGAACAACTTTAGGGCGGCACTTAAAAGGAAAATTGGAAAAGCTTTCTGGTTCGAAACAACTTGGAAAGTCGTACATTTTGGGTACTGAAAAAGAAATGAAGTTAGTAAACTGCGTTATTGAGTTTGAAAAAAGAGGAGTCCCCCCTGACAACCGTAGACATCCGGATATTAGCCTACGAATTAACTGAACTTGGAATAATATAAAGCATAATTTTAATGAAGAAAAGCAAATGGCTGGAAAAGCAAATGGCAATTTTAATGAAGAAAAGCAAAGGGCTGGAATGATTTTTATTTGTACATATGTCATCGCATTTTGCATGTATGAGAATAAACCATCTTACCCCATCGGTGGTGGGTAAGATGGACCATGCCTGATACGGTAAAAAATCAAATTTAGTTGCAAATATCACCGTATTTTGTTTGTTTTTTAGCCTTAGACTACGTATATGTCACTTATGCATGTACAAATTCTGCGTTTAGAGACTGACCATCACACCCCACCGTATGGGATAAGATGGTTGCTCCGCAAATACACAAAAAATCCTAGGTTTTAGTTCTTTTTTAATTTTTGTTATCAATGCTCGATGATGTTAACATATCAGGCTACGAAAATATAATACCAAATAC
Source organism: Trididemnum miniatum (assembly GCA_964006365.1). Lineage (NCBI taxonomy): Eukaryota > Metazoa > Chordata > Ascidiacea > Aplousobranchia > Didemnidae > Trididemnum > Trididemnum miniatum. The sequence goes on from OZ023233.1 coordinate 31,953,822, forward strand.
TGACACCAAGCTTTGTTTTTCTCGGTATTTGACGCAACGTTCTTAATGGGTCCAACTTCCCCCAACCTACTCTAATTGTTGAGCGGATTTAAACCTGGCACACAAACAGTTGTATATTGTACGCCAGGGGTGGCAAACTTATGGCACGCGTGCCAAATGTGCAGGTTTTTTTCTGGCACGGCGTTTGATGATACTTCAATCTTTTACGATGATACTTCAATTTCGTTTAACCGTTAGCTTACATTTTACATAACCCTTTTGCAGGGAAGCCTCTAGGCGTAACATATCGTACGTTTGGTGATATCGCATATCAATACTTTCAAACACGCACAAAAGGTCTATGACGTCACAATATTTAAGTATGTAATCCCTTATCGCTGTGTTGTTTCGTTTTTACCGGTTATTAACTAGTTTAGTTTCGAGGCAGTTGTGCGACATAAGTTAAAATGTCCCGTTTTTTTTTTAATTTACACTTAGATATGTCGAGTGAAAATAAGAAGCAAAAATTGTCATCTTCCAGCAGTCGAATATTCCAAAGTTGGTGGACTGAAGAGTATGACATGATTAGTAGTAACGATAATGTCTCACTAATATCTGTTTTATAAGTAAAATATAAACTTATTAACTAAAATTCTTTATGCTGATTTATAAGCTTGAATCACGCTGTTAGCCTTGAAGCTAGATAGGATAGATTTCGATACATGCCTTCACTGATTATTGATATTTGCTTTATGATAATAAATTCACGCAATAATATGTTTTGTTTAATGTAATGACACGGTATTAACTTGCTATACTATATTTTTAATATTTTGGCACGTTCGCCAAAAAAGGTTCGCCACCCCTTTTGTAGGCGATATGAATGTCGTCAATACCTTATTAAATAATGATCAAGAAAATCTGGCAAAAAAATATAACCTGATTCTTAAAAGTAACAACTGTTTCTCTGTAATAACTACTGCGACTCGTGTTACACATCAAACTGAAACTTTACTTGATCATATTTTAACGAACGAAAAGGATTTAGAAGTTATCCCCAGAATAATCGACGACCACATTTCTGATCACTCGTTAACGTTTGCTATTCTGAAAACTAATCAATCTCGAAATGAACGTGATAAACCCACGTGTAGTAATAATACAGTGCAAACTCGTAAATTCAAAAATTTCCAAGCAGCGAAATTTTGCGACGATTCCAATGCTAAGCTGGAATTTCATATGAATTTGTCGCCCGAAATTACCCCGTAAATTTCAATCTAGAATTTGACAAATTTAACGAATGTATCTTAAGTGTAATTAATCGTCATGCGCCCTTTAGCGCTGTTAGTAGAAGACATAAACGCTTGCTACAGAAGCCATGAATAACAAAAGATGTAATTACTTCCGTACGTCATAAGCAGAAATTGTATAATCCTCACTACAAAAGTGGAGACGTATTAAAAACTGATTTCTATAAAAGATAGGCAAACAAACTAACCCACTTAAAAACAATTAGCAAAAAATTATTTCCATGGCGAAATAAATGAACACAGCTCTCACTTAAAGAAACTTTGGGAAATATTGCGATTTATTTTACCTGCTAGTAACAAACAGAAACGTTTCTCTGATGAACCTACTAAACTAAATCATGAAGTTGAAATAGTGGAAAATACACTTGATGTAGCGGAAAAATTTAACAAGCATTTTGTAAATGTAGGCAAAACGCTGACAGATAAAATTATTACGACAAACCCAAACCATTGTAAGTCTTATTTGCAAAATCTCATTCAAAAATCAACTTTTTTAAATCCACCGCGAAGCAATGAGATATTAACATAATTAATTCCTTAAAATGTAAAAAATTTGCAAAAAATAATGCAGTGCCCTTTTACTTTATTAACATAGCTGGGAATGTGCCAGCGCGGTACTTAACTTATTTTTACGCATTATCCTTTGAATAGGGCATTTTTCCTGACGTCCTAAAAATTGCGGCGGTAACTCCTATTTACAAAGCAGATGATAAACTTTCACCATCTAATTATCGTCCAACCTCGGTACTACCTTGCTTATCTAAAATATTAGAAAAGTTGATTAAAACTAGAAAAATATCATTTTTAGAAAAAAAAACATATATTTAATCTTTATCCGTACGAGTTTCCAGCTAAACATTCTACTGTACAACGTACGCCCTATTAGATATCACAACATCGTTACATGACAATCTCAATAAGAAAATTGTATCATCTCTTGTTTTACTTGATCTTCAAAAAGCCTTTGCCACCGTCTCACACAAACGCCTTCTTTTAAAATTAGAACGTTACGGGATTCGAGGAATTGCACTTCAGTTACTAACAAGCTATTTGACCGATCACATGCAATTTGTAAATATAAACAATGTATGTTCTAATTTAGAACGTTTAACCATGGATGTACCACAAGGGTCAATTTTGGGTCCCTTATTTTACATTATTTTATTTATGTGAATGATTTTTAGTATGCTGTAGAATGTACTCCTAGGCTGTACGCAGACGTTACGTGATTATTGATCAAAGCCAAAACCGCTCAAGAATTGCAAAATTCCATAAATAACGAAATGATTAAAGTTACGAAATGGATAAGTAGCCAACTTACGATTAACCCCCAGAAATCTTTGTTATTTATCCAGCCCACTATAAACGACCCCCCAACTAAATTTCAAATCAATATTGATGGTCATTATTTAAATTCGCAAAATAGTGTAAAATACCTTGGAATTTATATAGATCACTATCTTAACTTTAAATTTCATACTGAAAAGAATAATTCACAGATTGCAAGAGCTACCGGGATATTTTGGAGAGTTAGAAAATATCTTTCAGCCAAGACAATGCTGTGTTTATATTATACTTTAGTACAACCACATCTTCTTTATGGCTTGACTGTCTGGGGTTCTACATCACCTACTAGTTCACAAAAACAGTTACAACTTCTACAAAACAATGATTTTAGAGCAATGGTTGGGTGTCACAAAGGTGATCGCATTTCCTTATCATTTAAAAATTTAAACATACTGAAGATTCATGATCTTTGCAAACTAGAAATAGCGAGTCTCATGTATTTGTATGAAAAATCTCGCCTTCCAACTACTTTCAATAATAAGTTTATTAAACCCTCAGAAGTTCATCAATATACAACGAGAAGTAATCAAGAGCTAAAATATTATATTCCAAGATTTCGTTTGGTTAGGTTTCAAAAATCTTTCACATATACCACTGTAAAAATTTGGAATAACATTGAGAAAAAATTTAAACAACTGTCTTACTCTAAATTTCGAAATACACATAAAGCGATATTAAATGAGGCATATAACACATAAGCTCACTAGCTCAATAGAAGCTTTTGGTAAAGCCGGATTGCCTATTTTTTTTTTCTTTTTGCTAATTTTTTTCTTTTTTCTCTTTTCTTTGTGATAAAAAAAGTAGTAAACAAACGCATAAGTTTTATAATCATCTTTTTTGGAGCTGTTTGACTCAAAGACCTGAAATAGATTTGTGCTCGTTTAATCATTTATTTATTTTTTGCTACGTTATTTCTTTTGTTATTGTTATGATTTGATCCATGTCATTGAAGTTAACGATAAAAATTGATGATTGATTGATGATGTGCATGTACGCGAATAAAGTTTGAAGTTGAAGATAAAGTCATAAAATATTTCCTCGAGAAAGGGTGAAGAATTGTGACGCAATAGGTTACATATTTTTCATTGCTACGCTGCAGAAGCAACAATTGAAACCAAGCTAATGAACAGACGTGATAAAATAATAGTAAATTTATTTTTAGTTATTGATAAAAGTTTTAAAAAATTCAATTAATTTCTGACATGAATTTAAGTGTATCCGACTTTCCGATGAAGCAAGCTGCATCATGATTTATTTTAATGTTTTCACGATGGCTCAGGTAGCAAAAGAGTTGATTAAGCTTGCTTTGTGTTGGGCATGTTCAATGGGAATCCAACTTGTGACGATGCACGGCATGCCCAATTGCCCATGCCCACAGTCGCCCTCCTCTCCCCACAGCAACAAGCACATAAAAAATGCAAAAATTTCCTGCATACTGTGTAGACATCAAAGACTTCAGTTGAGAGAATTAGAAAACTTTTTTTTTTAAGTTCTTTGCCGTTCTTTGTTATGGTATGATTCCAAGTTCTTTGTTGTTCTTTGCGGTCTTTAGTACATCAATTTGAGGTCCTTTGTCGTCCTTTGCGATGTTTGGTAGGATCGGTTCAGTATGAGTTTTGCATTTGTTTTTGTGCTGGATGGTTGCTTTACGAAAAAATTTCGCAAGCAGTGTTCACCGCAAACGGCAATAATTCCGAATGCATTTACTGCATGTGTAATTGCTTACAGCGATTCTGCAGGATTCTTACGAAATCAAAAATCAATTTACAATGTTTCGTAATATCGCAGGAAAGGCATACCACAATGCTGCTGCTTCATAGGTGTGAAGTATGGTGTAACCACCAGAGGTGGAAACCAAAACCAAAGCTTGAATGCTCAGTTTTAATGGAAATTTTTGAAACCGAAACTGAAAGAACGGTAGGCTACACCTAACAGCACAGTTTGCACTACAAACAAGTATGGTGTATTAATACCTAACCCCAAAATATTTTAGGTGCCAGGGTTAATGCAAAGATTTACTCTATTTTGATCCGGGGGAAGGGAAACAAAAGGCAATTTTTGCAGACAAAAACCTTTTTCTTTAGAGCTATCAACCACTGAAGACCTTTTTTTGGAAATTGCTTTTGCCCCTCCCGAAATTTTTGGCTGGCTACGCCACTGTGATTTTGAAAGCTGTAGAGAACAGAATAAGAGGATTGGTGACGATAGATGACATCCAATTTGGCTTTATACCTGGAAAGGGCATGACTCATGCGTTGTTTATCTTGGAAAAAGCATTTGATAGGGGACCGAGAAAAGTGATGGAATGGGCATTAAGAAAGGATTGGCAGAAGTGTTGGTGCAAGCAGTGATGAGCTTATATGAGGGTTCAAGGACAAAAGTCAAAATTGGATCAGGGACATCGGACGAATTTGGGGTGCGGTTTGGTGTGCATCAAGGGTCTGCGCTATTACCACTGATCTTTGCTGTTGTGGCTGATGTTGTGACAGAACATGCAAGAGAAGGACCATTGATTGAAATTTTGTACGCGGATAATCTGGTGCTAATGAGTGAAAGTTTGGAAGATTTGAGGGAGAGGTTTCAAAGGTGGAGAAGTGCTTTGGAAGGCAAGGGATTGAAAGTAAATGTTGGAAAAAGTAAGATGACGGTAAGCGGAACGGAAGGAGAAATTGCATTAAGCAAAATAAATCCGTGTGGTATATGAGGGAAAAGAGTTGGGTCTAACGCTGTGTGTTGCACACAGTGTACGAAGTGGGTACATGGAGATGCGCGAATATGAAAAATGTGACCTGCAGTTTTGCAAGACATTTTGTTTGTAGAAGATGCACAGATGTTGGAGATGGCTCGGAAGAACCAGGGGAGGACTGGAGGTATTATGCGATGAAGTGGAGACTGTGAAGGGATTTCGTTGTTTAGGAGACACGCTGAATGCTAGTAGTGGATGTGAGACTGCCGTGATCTTAAAAGTAAGGAATGGATGGATGAAATTTAGAGAATGAGGAAATAGATTGATAGATTTATTATTTTGCCATATTTACGAAAAACAAAAAGCAAACACACACAACATAGTAAAAAAAAAAAGCAAATAGGCAAGGAAGCATCGACTAATCAAACGGTTTTCGGATCAAGATGCTTCCTATCGATACAATATTGCAGTTGTTGTTGAAAAGTGCGGGGAATTAACACGAAAATTTGGTAATTGTACACTTAAATAAACAGATACAAAGCAAGCTGAAATGTGAGGAACAAGTATACAGGGCATAAATACTAAATCAAGAGGTATTAACAAATTACATGACAAAACAAACAATCAATAAGAAAAGTTAGAATTGCTTTTGATTAAATTAAAATGTCAAAGAGAATAATTTAGAGTAGACAAATTTATTTTGCTGGCTAAACAGTATGCACCCAAAAAAAATTTATCGATATCTATTAATTAGTTGTTTTTTGTCATTCTTTTTGAAAGAGACCCACTGCATGCTTTTCAGTTCATAATCAATTTCGTTGAAAAGTTTAGGTCCTCTGAATTAAAGAAGATTGAGTGCACTTTATTTATTGACCCTAGGTCGAAAATATCCGGATTTCGTAGATTGTCTTGTGTCATATTTTTTTTTTTTTTTATTAGTTGCATATTTATTCTCCTACCACGAGAAAGCGATCAATGCGCTATACGAGCTCGCTTAGGAGTTGCCAGCCATCTGTCTACCACACCAAGATTTGGGAATCCCGCTAAGTGGCTTTCCCAACGGCACAACAAGTGAACTTGCCGGCTTGTTCTCCACACTGTCCCTTCAATGCTGAACGACAAGCAGGGAAGCTGTGAATACCAATGTTAAAGTCATTGGTTTGACCCGACTCGGAATTAAACCCGAGTCTACAGCTCAAGAGACAGACGCTCCATACCGCTCGGCCATCTGAGCTGTTAAACGATATTCATGGGTAGAAGCAAATTTGGTAAATTTTTTCTCAATTATTTTCGGAAGGTTTTTGTATACTTTATGCATAAATTTTGCCAATTCCAATTTGTATATATCATCGAGTCATGAGAAGTTGAGGTTTTGTGTAATGACGTTACCGTAGATCGAATGTTGCTAAAGGCTCTTAGAATTTGATTTAATCTAATTTGAATGGCTTTACGGCTAGTTTTGGAGGCCGTTCCCCAAGAAATTATACCATATTGCACTTTACTTTAAATCAAATCATAATAAAGCATGCAGAGTGCTTTTCTTGATACGTAATTGTGTAGTCTGCAAAACAGTCGAGAATGCTTGGCAATCTGCGAAGACAAATACTTTAAAAGTTGCGACCAGGTTAAATTTTCATCGATTAAAACTCCGAGGTATTTGACTGTACTTGCTCTTACAAGGTTATTACCGTTTATTTCTAGTTTAAGATCGTAAATTGCATGTTTCAGTGATGTAGGTTTCGAGACCGATTTTTTGCGGTCTTGGTCTCGAACTTAAGCTTATGGCCTTGATCTCGACATGATGCGGTACTGGTCTCGTACTTTCAAAGTTGGTCTCGAGACCGAACATTTTTGGGTCTTTGATACACAATGTAATTATTGTTTTTGCAGTGTCAACGAAGTGCACAATTGCACCCTCACAGGCCACAGCAGCATGCTAATAAAACAATCTCACAAATCTTGAAGCAGATTAAACAAGCAAAATTCTATCTGTTTCCGTCTTTTTGCGCTGCATGACTTAAAATATTGCAGTCAACGTATCAATATCTTTAATTAAAATCCAAACGATATCAAAAGTGTAAATAAAATTTCGCCGTCGAAGTGAAACAAAAATGGAGCAATATCAAATAATCGAACAGGTATAAAAATTCTTCTCTGGCGGCGTCCTGCTGCTTTTGGCGAAAGAATTGTCACACCTATTTGATATTGCTCCATTTTTGTTTCACTGCGACGGCGATTTTTCATCTACACCTTTGATATCGCTTGGATTTTAATTAAAGGCGTTGATACGTTGGCGTGCAATATCCTGATTCATGCAGCGCGAAGAGACGGGGGGGAAAGAAAAAGAGCCCGCAGAACTATCACTCACAATATCTGTTTGTAGCTTTTTTCTCATGATTTAGGTTCTTACACTATAGTGAGAAAATAACGAAATTCAATTTTCAAAAATTCTGCGTACGTACAAAACGCAAAACTGACGAAAGCGTCGTTGAGGTCGAGTAGTGTTACGGCAGCTATTCTATCTCAAATATAAACAATTGAATTACTGTATTTATTTCAAGCTTTTTGGGACTCTGCAGATTTCAGAAATTTTATTACTTCCGAAGAATTTATTCTCAAAAATTGAAACAAATGAAACAACGGAGTTGGTGTCAGTTCGGTAAGCTACCGGGGTATCGATAGTTTTTAACAAAAAAAAAGAAAAAAATGCGCGATTTAGCAACCCAATGGATGGTAAGACTTTTTAACACAAGTTAAACGCATGAGATTCTGCCTTGCAACTGCATTATCAAATAAATTGTGCCAGCAAGCAGCAAGCAACAACTTTCCAATAAACTTTCGACGCAAACGTAAGTGATCTGTTTTACTAAATTCGTGTCATAGTTGAATCAAAATTAGCAATTTTAATAGAGACAAATGTTGCCGAGCGCCTTTCACGTAATTCTATAGAAACACAGATCGAGCAGAGTCATTCCAGCAGCAGCAGTTGTTCTTCACCTGCAGAGCATACAGCCGACGGTTCGAAAGTTCGGGAGTTTACAAGAAATTTTGCTAAATATGGCGGCAAAAGACAACTGGAAAACCAAGAAACGCCAAAGACAACACCAAGGGCACAGCTCACGAAATATTTAAATGAAGTGGCAACAATAACTGTGTCTTCAAATGTTTTTGAATTTAGGAACAGTAAAGTGGTAAATTCGTGCTCTTTTTCAACTATCCTAGACTCCTAATACACACTATGCATACCAGCTTCTTCGGCTCCAATAGAAAGAATTTTTAGCCCAAGCAGGTTGATAATGCAGCTACAGAGAGCAAGGCTCTCTTTGAAAATGTTAGAAATCCTCGTTCACTTGAAATGTAATTGTAGTTCACTTGAAATGTAATAGTTCACTAGCAATAGAAGTCCATCGTTCACTTGAAATGTAATTTCTTGGAAAAACAAAAAATATATTGATTAAACTTGGTGAAAAAGAATTTTAGAGGCCGAAAAATTGCCGATCTCGGTTTCGATTATTCTCGGTCTCGAACCAATGGTCTCGAAAGACGACCGGTCTTGATTTCGGTCTTGGTCTCGAAAAAATTTTCCGGTCTTGATCTCGGTCCTGGCCTCGAAGTAAGCGGTCTCGACTACAACACTGACATGTTTCATGAGGATGCTTGTTGAAAATCATGAAGTTTGTTTTGGAATAATTTAGAGATAATTTGTTGATGCGAAACCATTTATTGATATTTTCTAACTGTTCATTGACTCGGCGTTCCAAATGAAGAGGCTATTTCTAAAAGTACCGAAGTCATGTTTTTACAAAAACTCAGTTAACATGTGATACAGTCTGCTTTTGAAAACCTAAGTCATATGACATAATGATTGGCGCGGAAAAAGTAGCCATTTCAGCATATTGACACACCAGAATTTTGAAAATAGCATTTTTTATCATTCTAAAAGTGGTCAAGTCAGCCTAGGCAAGCAAAAAGTGCACAAGTTTGTATTGGCCAATCGCATACAGGAACTCAGTCACGTGACATCAGTTCTCAGTCATGTGACACTCAGTCACGTTTCTACGATAGTTGTTACATGGAAGAAGGTTTTTTTTGAGAATGAAAGGGATGGTACACAGTGGCGTATTCTCAGGGTGTTCAAGGTGTTCAGTGAACACCCTGACATTTCCAAAAAATATTTTTTTCTAACGTTTTATATTCTTTTTCATTTTTTGTAATTTTTGCAATAAACTTTTTCCTTCAGAAAGCAAATTTTACCACTTTCCCCTTTACAATAATTTAATTGTAGCACTTTTTTGCGATTACCATAAAAATTGATTTTTTTAGGCTGACGTCAACCAGAGTGTTCACCCAACCCAGGTGAACGAACACCTTGACTATCATAAACGATTCAAAAACTGAAAAAAGAAAAAAGCGAATAGCAGCATCCTAATGCACAGGTCTACGTCACTCAAGGTGTTTACTTTGAAAAGTGAACACCTTGAGTGACGTCATGTTATCAAGTAGCTTCATTGCCTGGTTTAAGCATTGGGATTGCTGAAGTTTGGCAATTGCCTCTGGTTTTGCTAGGCTAGTCTGCTAGGTTGATTCTGCTTGGCTTTGAAAGTGAGAGGATGCAATTGAAATCTTGCTAGGCAGTAGACGTTGTGCTTGTGAACTAAAGGCTAAAGAGAAATGCAGAAAACTGGCACCGATAAAAGAATTGAAGCTAGGCCAAAATAAAAAATATAGGAAGTGTCTCTTTTGCCGTCAGCAGTAAGATATTGGGTATATACTGATTTGATAGTGATAGTGCCGTTAGTAGTAAGATACTAAACCGGGTGTGGAAATGGATGCAAGCATATCAACAGTCAAGCGTATGATGTATACACACCGATTAACCTACAAACCTAAATTTTTTGGCTAATCAGTGTTTTGGCGTTATTGGCAAAATAAACACTGCCCAGTGCCAAAAATATACGGAGCTTGTTTGAATTAAGCCTAGGTTAAGGTTTGGGTTCGGGGGTTAGGTTTCGGGGTTAAGGTTTGGCCCTAACTCCTAGTAATAACTCACTAGCGGTCCTTGTGCTTGTCATATATCTGCCTGTTATAACAGTATAAGGTGTGGCTTGATTCAAACAAGCTCCAAATATAGTTAGTGAGAGTTACCGGTACCGTAGTCTGCAAAACATGGCCTATGGCATACGAGTGTAGGACCTAACCTAGTCAGCTTTAATATCATTTTTATAGGCAACCAGAGCACTGGTGCAGTTGATTGATTGGTTTCTTCATTTTTATCCTCCAGTTCTGCGGCTATTAACCTAGATAAGATCATGAAAATAAGCAAATTGGAAACCTTGTCACTTGGTGTGGCAAATGGCAATAGTAGGCTAGTATCATTCAAGATACTTGGAGCTATAAATTCTTTATTTGTGGCAAACAATATTTTCATGTAAGCAATCATAGTTGATGCTTATTTTTTTCTTTTTTTTAAGGCATTGGCTATTTTTTCGCTTGTAGCAGGGGATAGCGTCTAGTATCAGCCCCCAGGTTCGGTTAGTTTGATTAGAGTTAAATTTAGTTCGGGCTCGGTTCAGTTACAACCGTAACCCTAACCAGAATCTAATCCTAACCAAACCCCCGGGCTAATACTAGACGTTACCCCATGACAAGATAGACCTAAATGTCATTTTGCCCTGTTACGCCACGTTAGTCTATGATCAGACGATGAAACAAAATTGTAAAAACTTTCTGAATCCAAAGCCTGAACCCCAAATGCAAACCCCAATTCCAAGCCCTAATAGCCCAAAGAATTGGAAGTGGCTATTTTTATGGGCCGTAACACTTGTCTCTTTGGTTTATTTTATTACTTCGTCACGCTCTTGTACAATTAGGAAGAGCGCGAGGGATAATAAAAAAACAAAAAGCTTATTTGTACCGGCCCATAAAAATAATCCTTGCCAAAAAAATTACTAGCAAAAAATCAAAGAAAATAATAAATCTTATATGCCAAAATAACAACTGAATAAATAAGCTTCCTCAATAGCTTTAGTTATATAGTTAGTTAGTTGCATATTTATCCTCCTATCACGAGAAAGCGATCAATGCGCTATACGAGCTCGCTTAGGAGTTGCCAGCCATCTGTCTACCACACCAAGATGGGGAAATCCCGCTAAGTGGCTTTCCCAACGACACAACAAGTAAACTTGCCGGCGTGTTCCCCACACTGTCCCTTAAATGCTGAGCGTTAAACAAGAAAGCTGTGAATACCAATTTTAAAGTCATTAGTTTGACCCGACTCGGAATCAAACCCGAATCTACAGCTCAAGAGACAGACGCTCCATACCGCTCGGCCATCTGAGCTGTGAAATCTTCTTGGTTCTCAAGCTTAGGGTTTGCAATGACAGTGACATTTTGAATTTTATATAGTTTTAGTTTAGAATTGCCATTGTCAAAGTAGTTGGTTTTGGCATGCGTTGAATGTTTTGTAAAATATTATGGCAGTGTCTATTTTGTCGTTAACGGCAAAATCTTGCCGTTTACCGCAAAATAGCTTTTAGGTCTATTTTGCCGTAAGTGACGTCGTGGGGTTTTAAGCGACTTTTTGTGCTAGATTGCAACGACTTCTCGATAACTCAGTAGATAGAGCGCAGCGTATACTGGGAAGCGCTGCACTAGTTTTGGCTTCAATTCTCGTCGCGGCTTCGGTTTGTTTCGCTTCGGGGGCTTCGGTTCGGATCGCTTTGGATTCGTGTGACCTGGGGTTAACAATCGGGTTCGTGAAAACAGTAGAATAGAATAAGATGTAATATTCGTGTGACATGGGGTTATGTAGCTTTGGCAAAATAGCCCTAAAAGCTATTATGCCGATAACGGCAAAATAGACACTGCCTAATATTATTTGCCACAATGCCGGGTAATTTTTTTGCAGCAAAATTTATGCAACTCAAGACTTAAAACCTGATAGTAAAATTGAAATAAATGTACAGCAATATTCAAACACATATGTAAGCAGTGGTGGGATTAAATTTTTTTTCACGCGGTTCCATAACCGAGGTTATATTTTCAACCGGTTCTGTTTCAACTAATGGCACAAGTAAAAAACAGTATATAATGCTGGTCGGTTCACTGATCTAGAAAAATTTTGTGAGACGATTATATAGAACCAGTTGAATCCCATTATGGTATGTAAGTCTGAGTTGCAACAATGCTTAGTCTTGCTTTTTATCACTTTCAAGTTTTTTGTATCTGCTTGTTACAAAGTTTGTCACTATTTTGCTTCTCTTATACCATTTTTAATGTCTTCCTGTATTTAATATCGTACTGCATTTCTTGTTGCATTGACGCTTTTGACGGTGTGGAATAACTGTATAAGGCACTGCTACTACTAACTTGATTTGTTGTTAATTGCAGAATACTACTTTAATAAAGTATTTTACATGTTTGTGTTCTTAATTCGGAAAATGGAAACTTTAATTTTCTGATTGTTAAAAAATACTTTTTTGAATCGTTCATTTGATGAAAATCAAGAAATTGCCAAAAGAGGAAAGTGCTATGAAAAACCTTGCTAATGTTTGCACATAGTGGAACAAAAGCAGTTACACACGAACTTTCTTGCTCTTAAGTTTGATGAGATACTTTGGCCCGCAGATTTTGTTCTATGCGATTTGGAATAAAGGTTTCTTGGATCATGCTCATTTGACTGATGGTATGCAATGGCAAAAGAAGTCTAAAAAGATTGATGCATTTTATGCTTCGGATGTGTTCTGTGAGAGTGAATGCAGCTCTAGAAAGTCAAAGGTTGGAAAGATATTTGTAGTTGCAATGAAAAAATATAGAAGTATTTACAACTTTAATCCATGCAACTTGTTTTTTAAGCAGCACAAGAGTTGCCTTTTAAAATACATGATAAATCACCATCATCCTTCAATCGAGTTATATATGTTGAGCTTCTTGAATACCGGTACACAAAAAAGTATGATACAGTTTTAAATGCTCATCTTCAAGCAGCTACAACATTCGTAGAAACTTCTATCAGCTTAAATACTTTTATTAAAGCTTTGCAGATCTTATGCTGGATGCAGTTGCAAAAAGAATTCAAGAATTTGAACTTGTGGCTATTATTTAAGATGAGACTCAATTGCAGTTGCATAGAAGATATAAGATGAGACACTAAATATTGCTACAAAATCTCAGCTTTCCTCAGTTGTCAGTCTCGCGATAAAGTCACAAAGTCACTGCAGACTACAAGCCTGCCACATTACCGCGAGGCCTGGTGACCGCGCCATGCGAATTATCCTAAAAAAATTTTCCTTTATGCAAGGTCTGGACACGATGTTGATCCGAAATACTGTCTTTGTTGACTTTACTGATTACTCAGCGGCTTTTTTACAATCAAATTGATGAATGGCTTTTAACTGAAAGCACTAGTAAACTTTTGATTGATTGATAGTCAACTTGCTTTTCTTACACTGGTCATAAGAGTCTTGGTCAAACCTAGCGGGTTTAATGCTCCAGAGACAGACGCTGCATATCCACTCAAACATCGTATCGGTAATTTTGAAATAAATCAAGGGCTGTTGAATTTTAAACATCAACTTGATAAACTTGTGTGTTGTGCATTGTTTGATATTGTACTACTCCAACCATTGAATGACAAACTTTTCGTTTATTTTTTGAAAAACGATGCCTTTGTACAAAACGATTTGTGTTTACTGTTTAATATATGCTTGCTTTTACCCGTATTAATGGCATAAAAATCAAATGTAGTAACTAGTTGCCCCACAATTTGCAGTTGTATCCCCATATTATAAATCTTCATCAGTGACAGGCAATAGGACTGCCAGCATTGCAGCGACAAACGGGGGGTGTGGGGGGCCAAGCCCCCCCAGGGTATAATAGGTATTTTTAAAGAGTGAAACACCCAGTCAAAAAGGTCACCGTACGCCACTGACGGTACATCGTACTTGCGTAAGTTCAGCAATGTTATATGGACGTGAGACATGGTGTTTAAGAAAGAGTGAAATGGAAATTTTGAGAAAAACTGAAAGAGCCATGATGAGGTCAATGTGTGGAGTGAAATTAGTGAATAGAAAGAATATGGAGGAGCTGATGGAGATGTTGGGTTGGAACAGGGCCGTTGAGAGCCAAGCCCAAAACCGGTACCAAAATTAAATCCGGGCCTCCTTCAAAGTGACAAAAAGAATGGTCTGCCAATATGATAAAAACGGTGATTTGCCAGAAGAGACACTTTGTTATATCGAAATCGATTAACATCCAAAAATGCCCAGTAAAACTGCTGACCAGGTGGTGCTTACTGATTACCTGTCCTAGTTGAACTATAGACCTACCATTTAGCTTTAGGTAACTCTCTGCACAGCAATATATTACACTTTTGGTGGCCAATGTTGATCTGCAACAACATCGGACTATAGGGCTAACCAATGGCGTCGTGCAACCCAAAAAATTGGGAGAGGTCCGAGCAACAACTTAAACAGATATACTGATTGCTACATTTGTAAAAGCCGTATTTAATAACATCACGAAAAAAGAGAAGCTAGGAAAAGATACCAAAATATGTCGTGATACCCAAATTTTTGGATAAGAAACCATAATATTTACATGATACCCCCGCCCACTTCTTAATTATAGACATTATGCGGAGTCAGTGTGGCCCCCACGATTTAGCAAGGGGGCATAGTTTTGGATTTAGGGGCGAAGCCCCCAGCTGCAGAAGGCTGAGGGAGTCTGGGGGCGTAGCCATCAGCCACCAACGGATTTTTACAGTTTTCACATAAAAAACACTCGTTTTAGCACATTTTCTTATCGAAATAGGATATACCGGTCCCTGCAGTGAGTGTAGTCACTATTATAGTGTCAAAAATACCAGAATACTTTAGTATTTTATGTCTAAAAGCAGAAGCTTGGCTAAAACAAATAAAAGGAGGCTGTTAACTATCATTAGTTTTGGCGCATTTCATAGGATCACGTGTAGCTGTGTTCCATAATCTTCAACGCATGCCAAATGTTTTCTAAATTCTAACTACAAATCAAGACACTAACTTTGTTCCTGAGTCGAAGCGATTGATTGAAGCAAAAACTAATAAACAAAAAATAGAACCTGCAGTATGAGAAAGGGGGAGCGGCGAGGATGAATTTTTCATTTTTCAAATTATAAAAAATTACTCAAAAAATTTGGGGGTCCCGGGCCAAATGGCACGACGCCTCTGATTATAACCGATCAAATCATAGTGGTACCGGTATTAGTTAATAGTTCCAACTAAGAGTAAACAAGCGTTTTGCATAATTTGATAAAAATTATTCCTCTACGAGGTCTTTTTCTTTTTTGAGCCCCATTGTGATATCAATATGACCAGTTGTAATGTACGCAGGGGGATCTCCTATGCGCGCTTCTCCTCAGATTTTCTTTGATGCATATTACGACCACAGGTGTAAAGAGTAAACACTGCATAGTAGAAAACGTTTTTTTTGGGATTTTGTTTACCGGGCATAGCAGGCTAGGCTAACTTATGACGCAACAGTTCACAATATTTCTATCATACTTAATTGCTTTACCATAATCAGTTCAGCGACTAAAAAGCAATGTCCTTCCTGGCCTACCGGACGGGAAGTCATGACGACTTCCTCTTGTTAGGTCAGAGGCTATAACAGCACTCCATCACCAACAGTGCAAAGCACACCAGTAAATCGTAACGTAGAGCGAGACAGCGCTGTTTCTGGCCATTAGCCTTCATCAGCCGCCCTCAGGTAAGAAACATTCAGCTTCCAGAACGAATGATCTTGTCAGGATCACTCATCTTTTCGGATAAATATTTCTTAATGAATTTAACCTTTGTGGTACGCAATCCACTCGTGTGGCTACGTCACCATTCCAGTCAAACTCTTTACGTGGCCATGGTGAAGAGCAAACAACTAAACAGCAATGTCCTTCCTGGCCTGCCGGACGGGAAGTCATGACGACTTCCTCTTGTTGGGTCAGAGGCTATAACAGCACTCCATCACCAACAGTGCAAAGCACTCCAGTAAATCGTACCGTAGAGCGAGACAGCGCTGTTTCTGGCTATTAGCCTTCATCAGCCGCCCTCAGGTAAGAAACATTCAGCTTCCAGGACGAATGATCTTGTCAGGATCACTCATCCCTTCGGATAAATATTTTATAATGAAACAGCGCTGTCTCGCTCTACGGTATAATCAGTTCAGTTTAACAAGTGCTACTATTTTGCTGTTCTCTGCCAGGGCTGGATTTTCCACCCGGGCACCTGTTATTCTGAAGAAGCTCGGCGTCAATTGCTGAGCGAAACATCAATAAAAAGAGTTGGCATTCTTGCATTAGCCTCCATCTTTGATTATTACCGGAAGAACAAGTTTCTGAAATAGTTAGCCCATATTAATGGCTTCTAAGTCCCGCACTTTGGGAAGCCCGAGCAGTTACTAATTTCTAGCTGCTTGATTGTACACGAAAATTTTGGGAAGTTTCAACTCAAACTACGGCCTGCGCACGTGATGACCTTTTTTTGCTCTTCACCTGTTTTTGGACGGAAAATCGGACATCTGCGGACGTGATGACTTTTTTTTTACTCTTCACTTGTATCTGCCTCGGGCCTCGCGATCTCTTAATCCGCGCCTGGTCGACACAGCGCCCATGCTCATTTCTCACCACGATTTGTAGAAATGTAGCTAACATTTTGTTCAACCAAGCTAATTCAAAAAGGTTAAACGAGCCCTATCAAGCGTACAAACTGCTTTTAAGGTAAATAGTAAGTAAGTAGCGTTAATGTCAATCAAGTGAAAGTAGAAAGTATACATTAATTATGGAATAGTAGGTATAATACAAAATCAGTAATGTTGCTTGCAAATCATTTATTGCTAAATCGATTTCGGTTAATAAACCATCTTCAGTACCTAAACAAATAGCATTGAATAAGGTGCTGAATATTCTATTTGAATAAGGTACTGAAGATGGTTTATTAACCGAAACCGATTTAACAATAAATGATCTGTGAGCAGCAATATTGACTGATTTTGTATTATATCTACTATTCCACAAATAATATTAGAATTTTGATGCAAAATCGTCGATTACATATCTCTGAACTGCTGGCGATTCTCCTCACCACCACAATGGTTCACACTCCGGAGAAAGTATACCGGTACAAAAATATAATTACTCAAAGTGTTCGTTACTGACAAATTTTACTTACGTAGAGCTACTTTCGTTACTTTACACCGTGATTATGACAAGTTAAGAGGTGTGCTTAATGGTTATGTTAAGATAGCAATAGTAGGCCTACATCTAAAAACAATTGCAGCGATACTCCAGTGTACCACACCGCATTATGGAGTCGGAACACATTTAAGACATTTTGGTTGGTAGGCTGCTTATGTTGTGGCGCTGACTGGGGGAAAGGGGTAATACCCAAACTGTGAGTGAGTAGTATTACCGGCAGTTCGTGGCGACCCGGGCGAGAGGTGACTTTGTTCGCCTTCAACCAGTCAAGACTCAAGAGTAGCCTCTTTCAAACTTTTTACGCGCGGCATTTTCACAACTTCGGGCCCGGTACCAAAAGTCCCTCTCAACGGTCCTGGGTTTGAATGAAACGTAGGATAGATAGGCAAAAGCGAATGGAGTAAGAAGGTATGGACATGTGATTAGGCCTACCTGAGATAATAATACACTGAAGAAGGCAATGATGCTGGAAGTGAATGGGAAGCGAAAGCAAGGACGACCAAAAATGACATGGAGGAGGCAGGTGGAAGAGAGTGTGGAGAAAGTCGGCTTGGAATCGAGAAAGCAGCATATTGAACGAGATGGAGAGAAGGTGTGAGAGCGATTGCGGAAGGAATGAGGTGTATCCGGCCACCTTCGGTGACGAGGAAAGAACCAGATTGAAACTGGATATGATGATGATGCTGATGTGTAACAAGAGATAACGCACACCCTTTCCTGTGTGCTTTTAGAACTCAAGTATCGCAAAAGGATGTCTTACTGACTTTACTTGCTGGTTGCTCAGAACTTGCCTATTAAGTTACTTCTGTAAGTAAACAACACTGACCTACAAACTCTTCTCTCGATGACCTTCCTCGGTGGATCATACATTGAAAAGATTCCTTTATCTTGCAAGCAGCTTGATAGTGATACCCATGGGTCAAACATACGTACTTGTCTCGTTTCATCGATTCAACTACATGCGTTGAAATATTTTGCAATTTCTTTTTCACTGTAGACCATTTATGACACTTCAAGTAGTCGCCAACGAAATCCATAATCACTTCAGATTGGGAACGCTATTATTATTTCTAACTTATCCAATTTCTTATGAGGTCTACCTCAATATTTTTTTTCATGTTACTTTCCCAACTTATGAGTAAAGTTAAAACGCAATTGTTACATCACAGTTGGCATTTTCGAATGCTAAATGTTCTTCTGCCGTGATTTTTGTGTATCAAAACGATAGATATCGTAGAGCAGGGGTGGCCAACCAGTCAGATACCAAGAGCCGCATTTCTTGTTGTTGTTTCAGCAAAGAGCCATGTCATATGCGCAAGGGATAATGATCGCATCACCATACCTCTTATTGATAGACAATTAGACATGCTTTGCTTAGCTGGATTAGTAGTATACCGGCCAGTTAGCTCAGTTTGTGACGACATCGCTATCGGTGCGGACGGTCTGGGATTCGTTGCCTGGGCGATCTGGGTCAAAGTGGACAAAGTGTCGCCACCGCTGCGATGTTTCTTCAAATTCGAGGCTGTGTTGCCCAAAGTCCTTTAAGTTATTCGGACTTTAGTGTTGCCCAGACGCAAAGCTGCGGAGATAATAACTCAAATGGTTGAGTGGTAAGAGCGTCTGCCTCTGGAGATACAGACTCGGGTTTGATTCTGAGTCGAATCAAATCAATGACTTTAAAATTGGTATTCACAGCTTTCCTGCTTGACGCTCAACATTTAAGGGACAGTGTGAAGAACAAGCCGGCAAGTTTACTTGTTGTGCCTTTGGGAAAAGCAATTAGTGGGATTCCCCCATCTTGGTGTGGTAGACAGATGGCTGGCAACTCCCAAGCGAGCTCGTTATAACTTTTTGATTGCTTCCTCGTGATAGGAGGATAAACGTGCCACTAAATACAAATAGATGGCCCCCGACACTCGTTAACGCCTCGTCGTAATTCTCTAACAAAGCGATTATTACGTGATAATGTAACTTATGCGTTGGCAAACGCTACATGATTACAGAACGAGGCTGCTGATAAAAGAAACACAGCATGAGAAAAAGAGCTGCATGAAACTGGGCAAAGAGCCGCATGCGGCTCGCGAGCCGCGGGTTGGCCACCCCTGTCGTAGAGACAAACTAAATAGCGCATCGCCGCAGAAACTCGCGTAAAGAAACCATACGAAACGATTTGAAGCACGCCATTCTGCGTTGCTGATTGCCCGCGGCATAGAAAAATCATAGAGTAGCAAAAGCACTACTGCTTTTTGTGATGTCTTTTCGCTTCGTATTTATGATTAATTTCTTTCACTTGTCTTGTATAGATTAAAGTCCGTTGTAAATTGTAGTAGAGTTGATGCCCGGGTCGCATATTGTCAATCGTCAATGATTTCTGACCGACCAAATTACAACCTATTTTCTAATTTGTTTGATTTTTATTATTTTGACTGACCATTAAAAGTGCGAAGTTTGCTATCTTTAATCTACTTTCACTTTTTCGGCAAAGACGTAAAAGAAATGTTTTCAAAATAAAATACTTCAGATATTTTTGTTGTTCTAACCTTGAGCTAAACCGATGCGACACCAATCCTACACGAAACTGGCATTTAAAGTCGGTGTTTGATTTTACAGTATTTGATTACAGTAATGTGAGGAGCATTAAGATGAGTTTTGGAATTCACCTTCAATAAAAAGATAATAGATTGATTTCTTCATGTGTATCCTCCTCTCACGAAAAAGCGACAGAGGCGCTACGCGTAAAACGAATCCAGGCTCGCTTAGGAGTTGCCTCTGTTTCCGAGTTTTCCTTTGCTTCTAACTTATTTGATTTGCTGCTTTTTAGACTCCACCGAGCAGAGATGATTGTCGGGAAGCATCTTATCCAAGTACGCAACAACGAGGCTTGGGGATGACTTAAACCATAGGATCTCAAAGTGCTCCGTACGGAGCTCCAGGGCTCCGCGAGCAATTCGTTTACATTTACAATACTGACTTAGCTAATTTTGCAACTGTCCAAAGAAGCAATACCGGAATTAATAAAATTTGACTCTACCTTATTAGTGTGTATATCAAATGTCGAATTCACAGTCTTAATATGATTTTCCTACGAAATGTAGATTTTTTCTAGCTTGTATAAGATACGCCATAAAGGCTTGACACATTTGAAAGTTTAATTTTAAACTTATTAAAATTCCAAATATGTCAGGTCTGTATTTACCTTATGAAGAAAAGTTTGGTATTGTAGCTAGGCGGTCTTCAGCCATGGTGTACTCGCGCCAGTGTTTACTTTCACTCAGCAGGCCAGGAAGGTCGAAGGTCTCGGTCTTGAGACTAGGTGAAAATTTCGAATCTCGGTCTCGGCCTCGAAGCAACTCGATCTCGGTCTCGAAGCAGAAATTGCGTCTCGAGACTTCTTTTATTGGTACCGCACTTTAGTTGTTTGCATCATGCCAGCGAAGAAGTCGCGCTTCCAACTTGTTGGCAAAATATAGTCGTGCTGGACAACAAAGATCTTCCAGCGAACCTTTATCGCCCAGAAGTCAGCTGACACAATACCTGGAAAAAGTTGTCGAGTTAAACAAGGCACCAAAAAACGTTTTCAAGTTTTGGAATGAGCATGCGATAATGTATCTCGAACTTTCAATTCTAGCGTTTCAGGTTTTGTGAGTGCCGGCCACTTCTGCACCGGTAGAACGAGTTTTTAGACAAAGTGGTTTGCTTTTTGGGCCACATCGGGCTAGGCTATCATCCGATTTGCTCTCAATGTTAGTTTATTAAAAGTGCAACAAAAACTCTGTTTAATTGTAATTTTTGCGTTTAGTGTTCACCGTTCAATAAAAAATTTCGATTTCAAATTTTTTTATTATTTTCGATTAGGTCTCGAGTCTCGGTCTCGCAACTGTTTCGTCTCGGTCTTGACTAAAAGGTCTCGAAATTTTCGGGTCTCGATCTCGGTCTTGATCTCGAAAATATAAAAAGGTCTCGATCTCGGTCTTGGACTAAGCAGTCTCGACTACATCCCTGGTCACAACAGCTTCCATACATCCAAAAGAATGTTTTGGCAAGGTCAAGCATTTTGAAGGATGAGTGTATCTTTTACCTGAGTGCGGCTGATCGCCCAAAACAGCGCTGTCCCGCTTTATGGTACAATATTATACTTGTCTTGCCATTTCCTCGCTGACGTATTGTTATTATTGAATTACATTTGTACAGAAGAAAGTCATGAGCTTGGGCTTAATAGCATGCCTAATAATGTCAGCGACATAGCCTAGCGGTACCGCGGCAGGTGACAGATCCTACGTGACAGGTTCGATTTGCGGCTGGAGCCGATCGCATTTGACATATGTAACGGGTGGCTGCTGACTCGAAGAGCGCAAGCTCACTTCGCAGTTTCCCTCAATTACTGTTAAATTTTCAGTTCAATATAATTTGAAAATAACCACAATTATTTATTTATTTATTTAATGCAAAATTTGCTATAGGTCTTAAGTCATTTTGCGCCAGCTGTAAGATATCGCCCCAGCTAAGTGCGTTGCTAGGGCTCCGCGCAAACTCTCAAATTTGGCAAAAGGCTCCGCACCTCAAATAGTTTGAGAACCCCTGACTTAAACCATCAACCTTGACCGTCGTAAAAACGACGCTTCGAACCACTCGGCCAAGCTGCTGACTAATCGCTGCCGAATAGTAGTAGTAGTGTCTTTTATTTCTGCACCGTCAAAATAAATTAACACAGCAATATAGGATTTCGAATACAAACGGACGCAGAAAAGGGAAGAAGCGACAAAACGATCAACGTTGTAACATGCTAGCGAGAGTGAAACTTGAAGATGAGGGGATTAGTAGGCATGGTCGCAACACCCGATTAATCTAAAATAGGGTAAAAAAGAACAAAATAGTATATTTGCAATCATTTTACAAACGTTTCGGTAAAAACTTATACCATCTTCAGTGCAATACCGTCCTGTAGTTTTTACGCTGAAGATGGTATAATTTTTTACCGAAACGTTTGTAAAATGATTGCAAATATACTGGCTACAGTCAAATCTCGTTACTATGCTACCTAGCTGCTATGCCACTCTCGCTATTATATCACTTTTAACCGTTCCCAACAAAATTCAATAGGAAATAATAGGAGTTGCAAATTTACTATGCCACCGCTTAGTCTCGACTCTCGGTACTATGCCACGTGCGCTAGGATGTGCAGTACTGTAGGCTACTGTAGGTAAAACAGTCTTGACTCTTGAGACGTGACCATCAGTGATGATTCTAACCACAGCGGTGAAAAGCAAATTGAGCTCTTTCAGAGCGCATGTGCTCCAAATAAGCTCATGCGCTCATTCACCTTCAGAGCGCGTGTGCTCTGTAAATGAGCTCATCACATGAATATGGTCTAAATCAGGCATGGGCAACATACGGCCCGCGGAACCATTTTATGCGGCCCGCCAGCACTTACAGAAACATAAGCTCCGATCAGGAATCAAACCGAAAACCTTTCATTTTTTTAAAGAACATCTAAGGACAAGTAGACCTTTTTTGCTCTTCATCGCAGGAACGTATTTAGGGGGGGCATTGTGCCATGCCCCCCTCCCCTTTGACTCTGTCTTTTAGTAAAAAAAAACAAAATTAATGGTGCCAAGTTACTGAAAATGCCAGACTCTTTTGATGGCTTTTGTAGCTTATGGCCAGGGGTGAATCCATGGGGTAGAATGAGGAGTATGCATTCTCCCATCAATCATTTTCAAAAATGCTTTTGATGTATACAGTTTTCCGTAACTTCAAACCTTTTCGACAGCGATAAGTCTCACGTCTTAAGCAGGCATAATCGAAAATGTGCGAACAAAGTGTATCATATTTGGCGAAGCGCTCAGAATTAGGGTCAAAAAATTAAAACAAAATTTGCGTGAGAATTATTTAAAAAGCACTAAAACAGCCATTATAGCATGCAAATGTTTCAAATTTTTCCGGGGGAGTATGCCCACGGACCCCCTAGAGCCTTTCTTGTTTCTCAAACAGCTTTAAAGTAGTTATGCTGAATAAAATGATTTAAAAATGTAGAAATTATGGCCACCTTTTTAAAATTTTTCGCTACAGCACTGCTTCACCGATATTTTCCGTACAAAACAAGACATCTGAAGACGTGTAGATCTTTTTTTGCTTTTTTTCGTAGAAAAACAGGACATCTGAGGAAGTGTAAACCTTTTTTTGCTTTCCAATCAGAGCAACCCTGACAATAGTAGTTGTTGAAGACATTGAACTCGATCCATTTAATAATCCGGCCCGGGAAGGACTTCGTCTTCCCACATATGGCCCGCCGACTATAAAGACGTTGCCCACCCCTGGTCTAAATGAGCTCATTCACCTTCAGAGCGAATGTGCTGTACAAATGAGCTCATCCGCTAATCGCAAAGAGCTATGGGGGATTTTATGCTAATTTTCAATTTCGTGTGTATTGGGTTGTGAGGTGAGAAAAGATGTGGAGAGAGGTGTGGAGAGTGTTTTAGGGTGTGAGGGAGATGAGGGGAAGTGTTGGGGGAGGTGTGTTGAGGTGCAGGGGGAGGTGAGGGGAAGTGGTGGAAAGAGTGGGTAAGTGTGTTGGGGTGAGGGAAAGTGTGTTGGGGTGTGGGGAAAGATGAAGGGAAGTGTGTTGGAGTGTGGGGAAGGTAAAAGGAAAATGTGGGGGTGTGGTGAAGTGTCGGGGGAAGTGTGGGAAAGTGTGTTGGGTGCAGGGGGAGGTGAGGGAAGGTGTGGAAAAGTGTTGGAAGGAATGGGAAAGAAAGTTGGGGTGTGGGGAAGTGTTGGAGCGCGGGTAAGGTAAAGGGAGATGTGGGGTGTGTGGGGAAGTGTTGGGGAGGTGTGAGAAAGTGTGTTGGGGTGCAGGGGGAGGTGAGGGAAGGTGTGGAAAAGTGTTGGATGGAATAACAAAGTGTGTTGGGGTGTGGGGAAGTGTTGGTAAAGGTGTGGGAAAATGTGTTGGAGTGTGGGAAAGTGTGTTGGGAAGGTAAGGGAAGATGTGGGGAAGTGTTGGAGGAAAGTGTGTTGAGGTGTGGGGAAGACTAGGGAAGATGTAGGGGGGTGTGGGGAAGTGTTGGAGGAGGTGTAGGAAAGTGTGTTGGGGTGTGGGGGAGGTGTGAGGGTGTGGAAAAGTGTCGGGGGAGGTGTGGAAAAGTTTTTTGAGTTGTGAGGAAGGTAAGGGAAAATGTGGGGGTGTGGAGAACTGTTAGGGGAGGTGTAAAAAAGTGTGTTGGGAGAGGTGAGGGAGGTGTCGGAAAGTGTGTTAAGAGGTGTGGGTAAGGTAAGGAGAGATGTGGGGGTGTAAGGAAGTGTTGGGGTTTTCCATGCCTCCCTTACATTTCCCCACATCTCCTTTCACCTCTCCCACAACCTAACACACTTTTCCACCCTCCCCAACACTTCTCCACATCTCAACATACTTTCTCACGCCTCTACCAACACTTCCTACACCCCCCACACCCCAACACACTTTCCCACACCTCCCTCAACAGAACAGAACAGCATTTATTTTTGAAAAGCGATAAATAAATAACAACTCGTACACATCGAAGGTCCTACCTGTTGTCATTCAAAAGTTATTAGGTTTTGATAACTTTCGTTTTTTTTGAATTTTCACCTTTAACGTGTTGACCGCCACCCCCAAAAGTTGTTAGATACAAGTTCCCATTGAGATCTACCATCCCTGAAAATTTCAAGTCTCTAGCATCAGCGATTCAAAAACCTTAGGCTGCACAAAATTGGTGTTGAAAAAAAAAAAAGAATTTTTCTGAGACAAATAATTTTTTTTCTAGAAAATAGGAGGTTGCAGGGGAAAGTTAGGGCGACCAAGGTGTAGACCTAGGTGGGACACACATTTGAACTCTAGGTCACTTTTGAATTGGAACAGTAGTTTAGCAGCTACAGCTGTTAGAAGTGTCAAAAAATGGAGAAATGGCCTAGTAAAAACAATATGGCTTCCCTTTTCGGGAAGCCATAATTTTAAATTTTCAGGGTTGGTGTGCCTTAGTATGTTCTTGCATTGTAGCAACTATAAACGCTCTATGTCACGTGACTTGGGGTCAAAGGTCAAAAAATTGATAAAATTTGCCAATATTTTGCAGTCTATGGCTTTTGAACCGCTGATGCTAGAGGCTTGCAATTTTCAGAGATGATAAACCTCGACGTATACTTGTGTCTAACAAGGTTAGGAGGGTGGCGGTCAAGTGGTTTGGGTTCAAAGGTCAATAATAGGAAATCATTTAGAAGCTCATAACTTTTGAATGGCAACAGTCAGAACCTTCAAATTATTGGAAGATATTAACTTCAGTGTGGGTAACAAAAAGACTAATGTTACAAAGGGTTACCTCAGAGCACCTGACTGGGAGTCAAAGGTAAAAAACGTGAAAATTTAGTAAACGTAATAAAGTGCAAACAAATTTTCTGATCCGTTAGAGGGCAGTAGGGAAACATATTTTATAGCTGTTTTAGCTTAAAGCTTTATCATTCGTGAGTGGGCGGTATAAATTTGTGTTTAAACTGAAATTTTATGCAGCAATAAGGGGCACACGAAGTTGGCCAAGTGGTTGGTGTATTGGACTCTTAACCTAGCTTCGCGGATTCGATGCTCACCTAGGACAATTTATACGATACATCGCATGATGTCAAGTAAAGCTACTGTGACGCAAAAATCAGAATTTTGCGTGACAAAATTGTATGTGTTTCCTCGTGCACATGTTCTGCATTGTTCGCGTGTGCTCGTTATAACGCTCAGATCGCTTTCTCGTAAAAGGAGGATAAGCATGTCACTTGTTACTTCATTCTCGACTATAACCAAAGTCTCGTCAGCCTTGCTACGCACAGCCAATCCAGGCTAAACTCATTCCAGACTGCAAAGACTCTGTTTTTGCATTGCTTTACCTGTACATCTCGACTTCATCTCTTTTCTAGGTTGTGCCCTATTTTTGGCAGGCGACTGGCCCCAAACAACGATACCCAATGAAAGAACCTATAACCACTAACCCACAACTAAGTTACCGGTAGCCTAACTAGCCCACATCACTAGAAGCCCCCATGGCAACCCACTCATTTGCAGCTGCAGACGCGTTTCGACCTTATTATGGTCTCATCAGTGCAGCATAGCAACCTCCCACCTTCCTGAAAAAAAAAAAATTCTAACCTTCAAAAGAACTACACACTCCAAATCTAAGCCTCTACGATTTGGAGTGTGTAGTTCTTTTGAAGGTTAGAATTTTTTTTTTTTTTTTCAGGAAGGTGGGAGGTTGCTATGCTGCACTGATGAGACCATAATAAGGTCGAAACGCGTCTGCAGCTGCAAATGAGTGGGTTGCCATGGGGGCTTCTAGTGATGTGGGCTAGTTAGGCTACCGGTAACTTAGTTGTGGGTTAGTGGTTATAGGTTCTTTCATTGGGTATCGTTGTTTGGGGCCAGTCGCCTGCCAAAAATAGGGCACAACCTAGAAAAGAGATGAAGTCGAGATGTATAGGTAAAGCAATGCAAAAACAGAGTCTTTGCAGTCTGGAATGAGTTTAGCCTGGATTGGCTGTGCGTAGCAAGGCTGACGAGACTTTGGTTATATTCGAAACATTAATTTGCCCCTTGCAAATTTGCTTCATTCTATTTCCCGTCACGTGCTGGTCATTTCCTTCCAAAAATTGAGTTTAGAGATGTGCTTAACCGTTACTTCTGAGTACCTGTTACAAGTGATTACTTTAGAAAAGATAATCGATACTTTTTATCCGTTGCTTGTAATTGTTTAGGTAATCACGAGTCAAACTCTATTCGAATTTAAAGAGAGCAGCAGAATCCAAACAATTAAATACCACACGCAACGACGAATATTTTTCTCTTTTGTATACGCAAGACGCTCAGAGGCAGAGAAGATATCTGGTACTTTTTATTTGATACTTAGTAATAATTACACGAATTCGAATTAAACGATTCCGATTCCAGCTAAAAAGAGAGCAGTAAGCCCATTTACATGGTCTGTTATAAAGCGCTTTGTGACGTAGGCTAATTCTATTCGCTTTTCAATTCGCTGCGACTACTTGTTCGCACAGTAGTTTTATTTTGAAACAGAAGAAGGTTTGCAGTTCGCAAATGACTATTAGGACTGAAAGGACTAATAGACGTACTAGCACTAACAGGGAAGAATGGGGAGAGCATTGGGGAGTATGGATGGTGGGGGAATTGAAAAATTGTTGGCAGTTAGGGAAGTTGGGTCAAGTATAGTGGAAATATGAAAGGAATGGGGAAGTGTGTTGAGATGTGGAAAGGGGATAAAAGGAAGTGTGGAAAAATGTGTTGGAGTAGGAGGTCAGGGGAAGTGGGTTTGGGGTGTGGGGAGAGGTGTGAGAAGTGTGTTGGGGTAGAGGGGAGGAGTGGGGGAAGTATGAGGAGGTGTTTAGCAGTGTGTTTGAGGTGTGGGAAAGTGTGTTTGAGTGTGGGGAGAAGTGAGGGAAAATGTGTTGGGGTAGGGGGAATGTAAGGAAGGTGGGGGTGCAATGAAATGTGGAGAAAATCGTGTTAGGGTGGAGGAAAGTGGGGAAATGTGGGGAGAGGTGAAGGAAAGGTGTGAGGGGAGTGAGAAAATGTGGAGGAAGGTGTGAGAAAGTGAGTTGGGGTGTGGGGAGAGGTGAGGTAAGTGAGGAAAGATGTGGGGTGGGGAGAAGTGTGGGAAAAGATGAGGGAAATGTGGGTAAGTAAGGGGAGGTGTGGGGAAGTGTGTTTGGGGTGTGCGAAATGTATTGGGGTGGGGAAAGATGAGGAGAAGTGTGGGCAGAGGTGGTGGGAGTGGGAAGATGTTGGGAAAGATCTAGGGAGTGTGAAAAAATGTGGGGAGAGGTGAGGTGTTGGGGAAGGAGGAAAAGTGTACCACACCTCTTTCCACGCCCCAACACACTTTCCCACACCTTTTTAGACTTTCCCCACACCTGTCCCCACTTCCCAAGTAAACCAAAAAAACTAGAGTTTTCAAATTTCTAGTGTAGTTATACCCTGTTCAGTGTTTGGGCCCCTAGAAAGTTGTAACGGGAAGCCAATAGTAGTTGCTTGCAATTGCCACCTAGTTTTTCCTTTTTTTCAACAACAATTTTGTGCAGCCCAAGGCTTTCGAACCGCTAAAGCTAGAGACTTGAAATTTCCAGGAATGATAGATCTCAATGGGAACTTGTGTCTGATATCTTTTGGGGGTGGCGGTCAACAGGTTAATTTATAAAACAAAATTTATTAAATGCCAATAGCTTTTGAATGACAACAGGTAGGACCTTCAAATTTTCAGAGTATATGCATATCAATGTGGATAACAAAAATGTGCCCAATAACTATTTTTTTGTGACGTCAGTTAGGGTCAAAGGTCAAATGAACAAATCCCAACAGTTGTTTGAGGCTTTTGAACCGCTGATGCTAAAGACTTTAAATTTTCAGGGATGATAGACCTCAATGCAAACTTGTGTCTAACAACTTTTGGGGGTGGCAGTCAACAGGTAAAAGGTTAATTAGTAGTAGTTAGTTAGTTGCATATTTATCCTCCTATCACGCGAAAGCGATCAATGCGCTATACGAGCTTACTTAGGAGTTGCCAGCCATCTCTTTACCACACCAAGATTGGAATAACCCTCTAAGTGCCTTTCCCAACGGCACAACAAGTAAACTTGCCAGCTTGTTCTCCACGCTGTCCCTTTAATGCTGAGCGTCAAGCAGTGAATACCAATTTTAAAGTCATTGGTTTGACCCGAGTCGGAATCAAACCCGAGTCTACAGCTCAAAAGACAGACGACGCTCTATTTTAACCGGTTCAAGCCAGGACTGCGAACTCGAAAAAACTCGATCATTTTGTCGAACTCGAAGAACATTTTTATTGAACTCGAATAAAACTGTTCGAGTTCATTGGAAAGACATTTAAATTGTTGAAAAGAAATAAAAGATCACTACGAAATATAGTTTGTTGTTCAAGTAATCACAATCCGTGTAAATTGAAGTTATGATTTCACTAAAAGAAAAGCTGCATGCAGGGTCGTCGAGAGAAAATCCGGGCCCCGGGGCAGAGATATGATGCGGGCCCCCTCGGTACCAAAATTTAATTCTCTAAAAAAAGGTCTTGACCATCGCGCAGACGTAGGCAGTGTGCGAAGTAGAAAATTTTTACTGTAGGGGGGGGGGAGTTTGTCTACAATTTTACTTGAATTTTGAACCCAAATGACAAGACAATGTTGCGAGAATGGTATTTGTTGTTTCATGTGGGGATGCAATGGCGTAGCAAGAAATTTCAAGAGTTTTATTTTTCAAAAGTAGTTTTTTTCAGCAGAGCTAATTGAAGCAGATTGAAAAATAGAAAAACTTTAGGGGGGTCCGGGGGTATGCTCCCCCGGCAAATTTTGAAATATTGCATGCTGTAATGGCTATTTTGGTGCTTTTTGAACATTTTTCAGGCAAACTTCGTTCAAAAGTTTTGACCTTACTTCTGAGTGGGCTACTTCACCAAATATGGTGCATTTTGTTCACACATTTTCAATTGTGCGTGCTTAAAATTTCCTCCCACATGGGAAGTTTTGAGCGACTAGGTCACACACGTTGAGCTACGCCCAGGTAAATTGAGCCACATGTATACAATGCTTGCAACACATGCGTAAGCGTCAGGTTTTCATGTTTGTTTTTGTACTTTTACAACGAGAAACGAAAGAAACCGCTTAAACGCAAATATACAATTATTGGTGCGTCAGAATTAAATTTTTGGATATACGCCAGCAAGGTGTTCGATTGAACTATCAGTCATACAAAGTTCACGCAAAACCCGATTTCGCGAGAGGTTTTCTCAGATTGTTTCTCCCCTTGGCCTTGGTTTTACATAAAATAAGGGGTTTGAAGTCAAAACTGAAGCAATATTGCTCCATTATTGCTAATAATTCTATTCCATTAATTTTCACCATTTCTACTGTTGCCAGCTTAATGTAATTGATTGCGATCGAGGGTTGGCAGTGATGAAGCCTTTTCAGAATCATGCAACCAACACCTAACAGTTTCGCAGATGATCGCACCGAATTTGCTTGTCTTACGTGCGTTTGTACCTCTCTTAACTTGTCTTTGTTATAGGCCTACCCACGACTTCTCTTGAGAGCAGGGCCCATTTTTCACAGTTGCAAGAGCAATATCAACTTTTTAAGCTTAAAAGAAACTTAATTCGTATAAAAATATAGGGTTGCCATCTTCGTTACAAGCAGTGACGTGCGCAGGGGGCGCCTACTCCCAGTCCCCCTTTTAGCCTCCTCCGATAAATTAAGAGGTTATCGCTCAGATGATCCCAGAAAAATCGTTTCGTAATGTGGAAAAGCTCCTTTACGCACCCCCCGTAGGAACTTTCTGCGTACGCCTTGTTTACAAGAGAATATTGCCTTATATAGCCTATATTAACGATGAAGTTAATTTTGCGCTAGTTCTTTATGAGCAAGTGATCGGGGGAATTTAGGCCAGTGGCTCATTACGTAACATGCTTGATGGCTCAAAATGCCCCCACCTGCCATTATCTAAAAAGATGCCTCGTGCTCAAAACTCCATGCTCCTGCACCCAGTATCTTTCGGCAATATCAAGCTAACATCAATTCCCTCCTCTCTAAAGATTTGCTCAACGTGTAGCTAGTTTCAAAGCTTTTTTACACCTTACGAATTTTTGACAAAAACTTACACGAAAAGCCAAAAATATTAATTTTTATATGATTTTCATTAGACATGTTGCTTATTTGTAGCAAAATTAAGAGTGACGAAGTTCAGTTAGCTAATGATGTGTTTGGTATCGCGATTAAACTTGCTGCGTCACAAAATCTCGAATTACGTGGGGTGGATTAAATTAAACACTGGCTCAAACCACCTGCCCTTCCCCTATGGCTTATTGTTATCGAAGAGGTTCAAAATTATGGAAATTTGTATTTATCAAAAACATAGTTGAAAAAGGCTGGTAAGGTAAATGGGCTACATTCCCTCATCCCATTCCCACCTCCATAAGTTACAAAAAGCCATTAAGAGTCAGGCGTATTTCAGTCATTCGGTGCCATTTGTTCTTTTTTACTAGAAGGCAAAATCAAAAGGGGAGTGGCCAAGGCACAATGCTGAATGATGAAGAAAGTTGGGGAATCGCTGCTTTAACATATTCTTAGTGCTTTCACCAACGCTTATAAAAAACTGCTGACATGTTGTAATGTTGATGAAAAATAAACTGTGCTGTAATAGGTGCACTGAAAAGGTTGTTCTTGATTAGTTTGTGAAGGTTACCATAGGCCTAATGGCTACAAAAAATGCTTGAGAGTATCGCCGCAGTCCGCACCCACAAGCAACACGTATAAAAAACATTTAACTTCTTACGGTACTTATCACTGGGGGGGGGGGGGGGGGGGGGAGGGGGGGACATTTTTGCATTTCCCCAAGACAATTTTTCTTTCTTTGTTGGGGGGACGACTATTTTTACTGGGGAGACATGTCCCCTCATTCCCTCCCTACTTCGCACACTGGTTGGTCTTAACATAGCGAATACGTAATTTCTCCAGTATTTCTGCGCGTGTGTCCCTAAAGAAAAATTTTATAACAGCGGGGCCCCTTAACGGGCCCCGGTGCTTTGTACCCCCCCTGGCACCCTCTCATCAGTCCTGGCTTCATGTCGTTTATGTGTTCATGCCAATGCGACCTATATTTTCATCTTTTTCATTGGATGAGCACGGGCGGTAAAAAAGTTGTCTCGATTTTGGATATTCCTCTGCCTAAACTTGAAAAAGCTTATTTTTGTCGAACTCGAAGAAATTAAATTAGAGAACTTGAACTCGGACTTGCTAAAATAGGTTGAACTCGAATAAAATTCGATCGAGTTCGCAGCCCTGGTTTAAGCACGGCCTGGCTGTGATGAACTGGTGTTTTTAAGTTTTACTCATATCACTACAACCAGGGGCGGATTAACAGTACGTGGGGCCCTAGGCTAATTTAATAATGGGGCCCTCTTTCCCAAGTTCTGCAAAAGCTTATACGATATAAAATGAAAAGAACAATAAACCGAAGAAACAGCCTAAAAAAAAAAAAAACAATACCAGCAGAGTTTTCTTTATTAGAGTTGTCCGACTCTATCACGTGATTTCGTTTTTACGCATGAGTACTTATAGATCGATTTCAGCAGACTACAGTCAGCTTGCATTGTGAAAAGTGACTAAAGCTTTCAAACGCCGGAGTTAAGCTAACGAATTAGCTAAATTTGATTTCAATTACGTGAAGGATAGTTTTACAGACATTTGCAAGAGAAGTTTTAGTGATATGTAGCCTAGTTAGCAAAAACTGATTTAAATAACGTGAAGGATAGTTTTAGTGATTAGGTAGTCTATATAGCTGTACATTAGCATGGGTTACTATGACACCCTTTGTTGGACACAAACTGCATTTAGTGATAGACTAGAGTTCCAGTCTAAATGTCATTTCAAATCGAAATTGATTTCTATCATTAAAAGTTTTGGAGTAATATTTTCAGGAATTTGATCCAAATTAAATTCGACATTTTTCTGAATGCAAAATATTTTACATTAATTGTTTTTTGATTTTTTATTAGACCTTAGCTGTAAAAATAACCATTAAAGCTTATGGATCTTATTAAAAGCAGGGAAAGTAGGGGACCTATCGCACAAGTTTTACTAAATTCAATTTTTTGTCCAACTGGTTGGACAATATATTAGGCCAAATGCTTTTTAGTTTGTTGGACTTAGTTGTAACGACATCGCTATCGATGCGGGAGGTCTGGGTTCGCGCCCTGGGCCGGTCAAATCGGACAAAGTATCGCCAGGGACTCGTCACCGCGCTGTTTTCTTCGAACTTTGAAGCTGAGTTGCCTGGGCGATCAGCGGCGGAAACGGGTCCCGCTACTTGTTACCCGCTTTGGCGGAATACCGCGAGTATAATGACGGCTTGATTTTTTTGGATTTTATTTTGTGATGAAACTCTTCTGTACCAAAACGAAAAAATTCGAAATGCTTACGGTAAATTTATTTGCAGTTAAAAAATGTCACTCAAACGTCCCCACGGGGATCTATTGTCAATAAAGTGGTAATCTTCCGACCGCTACATGATTAAGCGATTTAAAGTAATTGCAAATGTCTCTTAAAAATTGTTGCTGTAATCGGAAAACGAACGAATGTTGATTCATATGAAACGAATGTTGAAATCTTAATAGTAGACTCGCTTAACCACCAGTGCACAGAGATGGGCATTTATCGGTGATATAGTTTTGATTTGTTGATTACCGATATCGCTTTTGTAGTACATTTTGTTATCGCCGATGAATTATCGAGATAAACGATTCTTCATGCACACAGTGTTCAAAGTTAGTGAGGTGGTGCTGTGGAAAAATACGCAGTGTTCATAAAGTCTTGTTGCGATTTAAAAAAATGTCCCTTTGTTTTGTTGCCACGGCAGAGTTCGTGAACTGCTTTCTTTTCTTAAAAATCTAGAAAAATATTTTTGCAATTTGACTCCAAAAAAGCTTCGTAAAACACATCGAAAATTTAATGCAACATATATCGGAAGAATTTATCGATTACCGATATCACTTCAAGAAATTGAAATTTACCGATTATAATCGGTATCGCCCAGGGATTTTTTGAAATTATCGGTAATCGTTATTGCTTAAGTACAGAAAATTTTAGCCTATCGTGCCCATCACTGCCAGAGCAAATGAAAACTTAGCCAAGTATTTTGAACAATAGGTTATCAGTACGGAACATCAGAATAGCTTTGAAAAAGCTGTTTTCGCCAGGGAGTCGAACCGTTTAATTTGTACGGTTCAGAATCGGTTTGGGTTCAACAGCGGTTTCAAATTTCGGTTCAGTTCTGGTTAAGGTTCAGATAAATTGAAACGCTCTGGTTTGGGTTCGCTCCAGTAAAAAATATTTCAAACCGGTTTATAAAGTTCCGGTTCAAGTTCGCAGTTAAAAATGGTATAATTCTAGTAACATATTTTAAAAAATGAAACGTACAAAGCAATTTTTCTTCGCATTGACAGGCCACTATAATGCATAAAATACTAGTAGTAAAGCCAGTTTCGAGATAATTGAATTGCTACTATGCTCCGACGCCGGCGGCCTAATCTTTGATAAAGAAACATATCTTCACATTGACGGGCCAATGCACAGCTTGTAGTGCTGTGCAAGTACTGTATTTCTTTAAATATAAGCCACCTTCAAAGTGTCAGTCGGTTACGCCGATCAAAGTGACGCGTGTGACCTCACGGAGCGAGCCGCTTTTTTAATCGGTTCGATTAAGGTTCGCAAGTACTCAAATTATTCGGTTCAGTTCCGGTTTGCTCTTTGCAATTTTGAAAAATACGGTTCAGGTTCGACCAAATTAGCGTAAATCCGGTTGATAAAACTTCGGTTCGACTACCTGGTTTTCGCATTTGGAAAAACTTCTATCATAAATACTCTCGATAGCTTTGAAAAAAGCTGTTGTATACCAGAAATTTTTTGTGACGCGCTCGTCAAATATTAATAATGTGTGATGTGCAAGCTTCCAAAGATCTCAAATTATCCAGCGCAATTTTTTTCTTTTAACTAAAAAAATCGACATTAAGGCTCAAAATTTGAAACTAACCTACTTTGTGCAGAAAAAACTGCTCGGGTAGCGTTACTTTGTGCTGAAAATACTCGTTATCGAAAATGCTAGGCTTATTCGTTATCGAAAAAGCTGCTCGTGTAAAAGTCTACTGTTACTTTCTTTTACCCCACTGCGTATTAGCCTACCTGCGTTAAGCATTTTTTGCTAAATATGCTAATAAAAGTTGTGGCGAAATATCAGGGTAGGTTATAAGTTTGCTTTTCTTTGGCGCAGTAGCAGAGCATTGCTAGTTGTTGGCACTAAGTTCTTAAAAACAAATTCGTGCATTTCATGTTATGATTTCCAAGCAAATAAAAAAAATAATGCTGCTGCAAGCTACAAGACTGGATTCAGACTTTCAGAGATGCTGGATTGCTACATTCTTATGCTGCTGCTGCTATTGTATCTTATGCACTGCGACGTTTCTGTGACACAATTGATCTATTAGTATTGAAGCGTAACCATTATAATAAAGAAACAAAAATGAGAAAGAGTCGGACAACTCTTATAGAGAAAACTCTGATACCAGTATTGATCAGTAGCGAAAAAAGACCAATATGGACTTTTTGTGCTTTGTTCAGCACGCTCAATTACTGTCTTTGAGTTCTACTGGGTAAGGTCAAATATATTAATCTTTGTTAAAAACAATTAGTGCATTTCCATTACATCGATTTATGTTTTCCTTTGTTTAATTTTACAATCGTTTTTACGCGTACAGTACTTCTTAATGAACGAACCAATAAAAATTGAATCATTTAAAAATCGTTCTTTGTCACGTCGGCAGCGTGACCGGACGGTCTGGAGCGCCGTTTCTATGGCGACATAAATGAAGCGAAAAGTCGCAGTTCAACTCCTACCCTCGACAAGTCGTTGTGTTCTTGGATAAGGTACTTTACGATATTTGTCGCAGCTTGGTGACTTGAACAAGCAGCAAATTCAACAAAAGACAAGAGGAACCTGTTACTGCCATCTCTTTCCTTACTTCTTATTTCCGCTTCTTGACTTTAAAATTGCCAACCCTGCTTGCTCTTGGCTGAAATTAATAGTGTTAATTGTCCTTGGTTTTATGAGCTGGTGACTGAAACTTTTGTACCTTTTTTAATCGGTTTAATTCAAGACTTATTTATAATTTAGGAAAAGTAAATATGGATAACAACATTTTTATTAGTTAAATTTGTGCTTTTATTATTGCACGGTAGGAGTCGTCAACGCCCATGCTAGCCGTAAGTACATTTATTGTTTAAACTTATTTTGTAAACTGCTTGATGTTTGTGTATCAGCATACGATTAATAGGGATAATATTATGCATTGCAGATTTGTGCGGTATTTTTTATGTGTAACATTACGACAAGTTTAAGTCTGAATGAATTATTGGCACTGTTTTACTTCATTGTCCTTGTCACCTGTGCTATTGCTTTGCCTGCATCAGTTGTTTTTTTTAAGTTTACACTGTTCATTTATTTTTTAGAAAACGTGTGGATTATGATCTAATAAAACCTGTGACTATTCCACTCAGTGTCATTGGCAGAGCAAAAGAAGTCCTACCGGTGCCGCCTCATATGATTGCTGGTTTTGCAATTTAAGCCGCAGTTATAGAACCTCAGAAAAGTTAACTTCCAAGCGAATGAGGATATCTAATCTGACATATAGCAATACAACTCGATTTCTCATGAATGGAGGGTAATAATAGAAAATCAATTCAAAATAAGTTTTTAATGCAGAAGCCTAGATGGCTTTATCTTTTACTCAAAACAATCCAGAAATAAAAGGACTGATCAACTGATAACAGCCGTTAATCATATTAGTTAGTTAGTTGCATATTTATCCTCGTATCACGAGAAAGCGATCAATGCGCTATACGAGCTCGCTTAAAGTTGCCAGCCATCTCTTTACCACACCAAGATGGGGGAATTCCGCTAAGTACCTTTCCCAACGGCACAACAAGTAAAGTTGCCGGCTTGTTCTTCACACTGTCCCTTTAATGCTGAGCGTCAAGCAGTGAATACCAATTTGTAGAGTCATTGGTTTGACCCGACTCAGAATCAAACCCGAGTCTACAGCTCAAGAGACCAACGCTCTATACCACTCGGCCATGTTATTAATGTATTGGCATCATGTTTTGAAATTTGGCTATGTCTTATTTATAAAAACCAAACTACTGCATACTATGCTACTGCTTTCTGCAATAGATTTTATTCTTTCACATTAAAGCTGGAACTACCACTTATCCTAGAGCAGGGGTGGGCAAGCTTTTTACACGAAGGGCCAGATTTGGAAAAACTGTTGAAGCCGCGGGCCGCACGCTGATTAAAAAACAAGGTGAAGACTTTTTTTAGAAATCACGGTCCACGTTCGAATGTGATCTCCAAAACCAAAGGTTTTCACCTCGTTTTTTATTCCAATTTTGCACCGTTGAGGCTTATTTTGTTGAAAATCACTTCCATCCATGATCTCTAAAGGAAAAAAAGGTCTACCGCTCAAATCACGGAGGGAGTTTAAGTTTCTGTAAGTGCCAGCGGGCCAAAATAAAAGGTTCGGCCGGCCGGATTTGGCGCGAGGACCGTAGTTTGCCCATGTCTGTTCCACAGTGTTAAGTTATGAAGCCTAGATGTTGTAGCTGGCCTACGGTTGCGCAATGGTGCAATAATTTTTAACGCTAGACTCTTTAATGACATTAAACATTTTTCGCTAGTATAACCTCAACTGTAGTCTGGCACTCTTGCTAGCAAGTGGCAATTAAGTGTCATCGTTTGTTCATTACTACCTGAATTAACATTTATCTTATTCTTTATTGTGATGTTTAAATCAGCAAAAAGCGGATAACTTTTCTTTGAAAAAAATTGCTGTCCTCGACCTACAAAGCAAAAATGTTAGCTGATAACAACTGCGATTCTTACTTTGAGAAGATTTTTGTTCATAAATATTAATATTGAGTTAACACACAGCATATCACATTTACCCCCAAATCCTCAGCGCCAAAATTTTGATAGTTTCTGCAAGTAAAGACCTTTTCTAAAAATCGAAAATAATTTTTGTAAAAAAAACTTAAGAGAAATGTAAATTTGTGAGGCCCTGGGCTTCAGCCCGCTCCCACCCTCCCTTAATTCACCACTGACTACAACCAGAATTTTTTGCATGAATACTCGTACAAAATGTGTTCAGTTTTGTACGAAAGACTATAGCGTAGAATTGCGTATAAGGGTAACTTGCTGCATTTATGGAAAGCAAAACCAAAGTTATCACAATTGACTTCCATTCAAAATTAAAAAAATGAACTTTTTATAGATTTTTTGTTTGGGTGTGATGACGTTATAAGGTCATGCGAAGACCTCCCAACTCTTACTTGATTGAGTGAAGTTGGTTTGAAGCATCTGCATCTTTTAAAACAAAAGTTATGAAGAATTATATTTAAGCTTATTAATTTTCACATTTATAAATAATGATGACGTCATAGTGACGTAACCCAAGGAGATCGTGCGCAAGACTTTATTTGGTAAATGTCCGTACAAATATATAAAATGAAAAAAAACTGATCTACATTTTTGTAAATTCAAAACTTTCCACGCCCTGACTACTATGTATATGGAGCTGTAGACTCGGGTTTGACCCCGAATCGGGTCAAACCAATGACTGTAAAATTGGTATACACAGCTTCCTTCCTTGACGTTTAGCATTTACGGTACAGTGACGAGAACAAGCCGGCAAATTTAGTTGTGCCGTTGGGAAAGGCACTTAATGGGATTCTTCATCTTGGTGCGCCAGACAGGTGGCCAGCAACTACTAAGCGAACTCACTGCAGTGCTATTCGCTTTCTCGTGATCACCGCATTTGGCTTTTAAATAATTATATTACGATTGTTTTCGCACTTCCTCACTTTACTGCAATGTTGGACCGGCGCTTGGTGTATCGGTTAAGAGCGTCCACTAGGTAGCCGGTAGACTGGGGTTTTATTCCCAGTCGGGTCATACTAAAGACTTTAAAAATAGTATTCGCAGCTTTCGCGCCAGGCGCTCGGCACAAGTGGAAGTGCGAAGGGTTTTGTGTATGTGTTGTTCGTCATGTTATGTCCCTTAACAGCGTTCAATCATTCGTGATTGAAAATTGTAATGGGCCGACAATTGAAAATGGCCTAAACAATGTGTGCTTGAACCCGCTATCCTGTACCTTTTTACAGCAATGTTAAAAAAACGCCCAAAATTGTGTAGCGCAACTGATCACGAGGTTTGTTTTCTTCCAGCACCTCGCACGCTTTTTTCCCTCAGTTCGTTCTATTGAGTTTTGTAATTAGGACCAATTTTATTTCTACGAACGATAATCTCAGTTTTTATTGCCCAAGCGAAGCTTGCATTAGCAAGTGTTTTTATTTAGTTTATGTAATTTCAAAGCTTATTCCCCTGTCGTCAGAAAGTTGGAAATAAATTAATTAATGGTACAAGGCTGGTTGGAAGCTTTGCTTAAGTAAAATCAATCAATATCAATTATCCAACTTTAATCCGTTTTTTCCTCGAGTCCGAAGGTGGCCGGATGCACCTCACTCTCTCTCCCTCTCGCACGATCTGTAGCCTTCTCCACTCTCAACCCAATCTTCTTCAACTTGTCTCTTCCAAGTCTGCTTTGGCGGTCCTCGCTTTCGTTGTCCATTCACTTGAAGCATCATTGCCTTCAAAATGCTCTCCTCATCCCTCCTAACCACATGTCCATTCCATTTTACTCCATTCGCTTGTGCCATTTTATCAAGTTTCCTTCAAACCCAGCATTTTCATCAGATCCTCAGTATTCTTTCTATTCACTAGTTTCACTCCACGCATTGATTTCACCATAGCTCTTTTGGTTCTTAAAACTACCATTTCATTTTCCCTCGAACACCACGTTTCACTTCCATATAACATTGCCGATCTTACGCAACTAATTTGTTTAGTTGCATGTTTATCCTCCTATCACGAGAAAGCGATCAATGCGCCATACGAGTTTGCTTGGGAGTTGCCAGCCATCTGTCTACCACACCAAGATGGGAATAACCCGCTAAGTGCCTTTCCCAACGGCACAACAAGTAAACTTACCGGCTTGTTCTTCACACTGTCCCTTTAATGCTGAGCGTCAAGCAGAGAAGCTGTGAATACCAATTTTAAAGTCATCGGTTTGACCCGACTCGTATCCAAATCCAAGTCTACAGCTGAAGAGACAGACGCTCTATACCACTCGGTGATCTGAGCTGTTATATTATTATCGTATACCTACTATACACCATCCCTTTGATTTTCAAAGAAAACCTTCTACTAAGTAACAACTCTCCGCAATCTCTAAATTTCATCCACCCGATCCTTACTCTTGCAGTCATTGCAGTTTCACACCCACCACTATCATTCAGCCTATCTTCAACATAACAAAATCCTTTCAGCCTCCACCTCATCACACAACACCTCCACTGGTTCTTCCTTACCGTCCCCAATATCTTCACATCTTCTGCAGATAAACTGTTGCGCAAAACTGCAGGATACTTTTTTCGTTTGGGAGCATCTAGCATGAATCCATTTCTTACACACTGTGCACTACACCGCATTAGACATAACTCTTTTCCCCACATATTCGGGATCTACTTTCCTACGTACAATTTCTCCTTTTGCGCCACTCACCATCATCTTAGTCTTTCTAATATTTACTTTAATTCCCTTGCTTTCCAATGCACTTCCACCTTTGGAACCTCTCCCGTAAGTCCTCCAAATTTTCGCTTATCAGCACCAGATTATCCGCGTACAAAATTTCATTCAATAACCCTTCTCTTGCTTGTTTTGTCACTGCATCAACCACAATAGCAAATATCAATGGTGATATCACAGAACCTTGATGCACACCCAACCTTACCCCAGATTCCTCCGATAAACCCGATCCAACTATGACTTTTGTCCTTGAACCCTCATACAAACTCATAACTGCTTTCACCAACACTTCTGGCAAGCTTTTCTTTCTTAGTGCTCATTTTATCACTTTTCTAGGAACCCTCGCTTTTTCCACGTTTACAATACACATGTACAGCTTCTTCCTTCTTCCACGAAACTCTTCTTGCATCCTTCTCAAAATAAATAAAGCATCAGTCGCGCCCTTTTCAGGCATTTATGTCAAATTGCACTCCAACATTTTATGTTTATGTCGCAGTGTGGACAATCTGCTTTAAACTATGTTGGCGTGACAATTTGAAACAAAATTCCCCTTTATGTCAAGTTGCACTCCAACACCTATTCTTCAGGCCCTTTCAGGCTAAATTGCATGTTATCTACTTTCACTAATTCTCTTCTCTGGCACTCTCTCGACTATCCTCATAGCATGCTCCAGCAGCTTTACTCCGCCATATGCTCCACAATCCATCACATCTCCCTTTCCTTTAAAGATTGGAACACAACCCTTGTTTTCCAATCCTCTGGCATACCTTTTCCATCCAAAACTCTCAGACACAGCTTCTTTAGTACTCCCAACACCAAACTTTCCACTCGCCATTATCATATCCTATTCACTTCAGAGGGACCAGCTGCTTTTCCCAATTTTATTTTATTCATAGCTTCCATCACCTCATTCTAAGTTACTTCTT
Source organism: Trididemnum miniatum (assembly GCA_964006365.1). Lineage (NCBI taxonomy): Eukaryota > Metazoa > Chordata > Ascidiacea > Aplousobranchia > Didemnidae > Trididemnum > Trididemnum miniatum. Next base: position 31,995,550 of record OZ023233.1, read on the forward strand.
CAACTGGTCCTTCAACCATACCTGCTTTTGCCATCTGATCTCATTCATTTTCCACATTCACGATCTTTTCCATATGATCCTTCCATAATTTTCCACGATCTTTCTCACTAACCAAAAGTCTCCCATCTTTATCCTTGATGCAACCTCCACCATTCATGCCCTCTCCATCCTTTCTCATGAACTTCATCAACTTGAAAACGTCGTTTGGTTTGTCGCATAGCTCACTCATCTCCTCCTCAGCCGCCTGCTTCATGGCTTTTGCAACCACTTTCTTTGTTTGGTTTCTCGCTTTTCTATGATTATATGAAGTAAGGCCTTCGCAATTCCTCCGGGCGCTTAGGCTATGTTGCAGTTGGTTCTGCAAAAACTGTATTTATTCGATGATAGGCCTAACGCGCCAATAAACTCCTGGGTGCCTGTTATATAAGAGGGCTGAATTAGCTGAAGGAAGTTAGCCAAGATAACCTACTGCTTAATTGAAATAAGAGGTGCGTGTAATAAACGAGTGCGCGTTTTACTCCAATCCGCTACGTGCACTCCTATCTGGCAACACTGTTTTCGCATTTTGAGCGTAAATGCTTCGCGTTCTGAACTTAAATGCGTCGTTCGCAGTGTGGACAATCTGCTTTAAACTATGTTGGCGTGACAATTTGAAACAAAATTCCCCTTTATGTCAAGTTGCACTCCAACACCTATTCTCTAAGCAACTTAAAAATATTTTCATCAGCAAATATTAGAAACATCTTTTGTCTTGAAAACTATTTTGATTGAGTAACTTCTAAATTCAAAGCTTCAGAAAATCTTTTTTTTTCATCCCCTTGAAATTCGAAAGTAAAATACACAATGGAATTAATATTGTCCATCAGACAAAAGCTCTTCGGTGATTTTATTTTATTCATTTTATTTTTTCGTTTGTTCTTTCTTCAGTACTTGTAGCGATTACTTCTAATGTTGTTTTGTTCAGCAGATGGCAGCAGACTCGATGACAGCACGGTATATTCGCTGTCTCCTGTCCAAGTAAACCAATGACATAATTAGAGAGAACACATCTACACTGCAAATTGCGTTATTACGTTTTAATTTTGCTGTTACTGCACGTTCTGTATCACTTGGTGAATAAACAAACAGATCGATTGATTGATTGATTCTGAGCATCATACTTATACAGAATTTTGGGCTTTGTCCTATGTCACAATGCTGCCAATTACAGAACGTGCACTTCTAAATCAGCTTTGAATTTTATGTTTTATTCCGTAATAATCGTTAAAAGTCTGGGATGAAGGCATAAGCTGGAATATTTTTGGTGGATCGGCGGTTGAGAAACTAAGGTCTAACGTCTATAACAAAGAAAAAAACGGGTTCGCTGATTATCCCGACATACCAAGAATGATGAGTATGCCACATAAACAAGCATGAGCAATTGAACATAATGCAATCAATAACATCATTACAAGCAGAAAATAAACGCTTAAACTACAATCACAATCTAAATGGGATTGATGGTACAAGCAAATAACCAAATATCTTTATAAACCGGAAAATAGGTAAGCCGTTTATTAAAGCGTTGGCGTACACATTACAGCACTCGATTAACTTCTAAAAATTATTACGAAACAATACTTAAAGAACTTTAGTAGCTCAATGCACAGTGCTAACACAAAGCAAAAGCCAATTGTAGCTTCATAACTTTCATTAAATACTACACGACAGTGGAGCGTTCGACCAACTCATGCCTGCATGAAGTTGAAGGTGAGCAAGTTGAAGTTTCAGTCATCATCACACCTCTGTCACCTGTATCATGAGTATGCCTACATGAAATTTTCCAGCAATTTTTTTGAGGACCACACACAGCAAGAAGGGGTAAGAAAAAATAAGTGCTGTATAGCCAACTAGCAGTCATCAAAACCATTAGAAACACACCAACCTTGTGGTATATAAGAACAGTAGACGGTAGCATAGCAGCCCCTGCGATAAAGGTCGTTAGAGCAGCAAGAGCAATAGCAGGACAAACATGCGAGATGGCTTCTTCTACTTGTTGCTTGCGATCATGACAATGATCAGATTGCAAGTAGGCAATCGCATAATGAGCAGTAAAATCCACCGATAAGCCCACTGCTATTGACACAGTGACGGATTCTAAAATGTTAAGTTCCCATCCAAGTAAGACTAAAGAGCCAGTAGTCACAAGGATTATGCAAGCAATAGTGATAGTAGCAAAGCAACTAATGACAATGTTGCGAGTTGAAACCAGAAAGATCACAAGACCAACCAAAAGTGACCAACACACTGATGCGATCGAGCCATCGTAAAGACCTTGTTGTAAAGCAAAAAAATCAAAATCACTGACCAACCAACCACCAGACATGCTAAGTGGAGCTCTATTTAGTACTGGCTGGAAAAACTGTTTCGACATCCTGTACAATTCTCGCACTTCCTCAAATGAAGCACTATGAGAGATGTTGGTGTAAAGACTGACAATCACAGCTCGAATTTCATCATTTCCGTTGAACCTGAAAAATGAGGTATTTGATAGACATTGAAGCACATGACATGACCAGCTGCATGGTAGCACAAATAGCCAAAAATAAAGATTTCCTGAACTTTATCGTCGAACATTTGTCTCTAGAAGATCATTAGAATGAAGCAGATCCAGGTGAAAGTACTGAAAAAACGAGGATCCATGGATGAGAGAGAACGAAATGTTTGTGATAATGATAAAATTTAAAAATCCATGTATCCTCGTGATTTATACGCTCACCTTGTTGACCCTTCTTCATTCGGTAGACTTCCTCTAACAAGTGCAAGCAAAGAACTTGAAACATGAAATCTACCTTTTTGGCTTCCAATTAATCAATAAAGCAGTCTGAAACACATCATATATGCCTACACCACAAACAGCGCTATGAGGGTACAATTTGAATCACAAATACAAAAGCACAAAATTTCATTTACGCGTGAGCTTTCGCATTTAGGCCTATTATTCAAAGCTCAATCAAACTGTTATACAGGGTGCCCATATAGTCTCTTTACAATCAAAAAAATTATTACCATGTGAAATGATGGGATATCGACACCAGGCTTGTTTTACGAATTCACCACAGTTAAAAACAGTTTAAAAACGTATATTAAAACCCGACAGTCTGTTTTACCCAAAAGGGATCATCAGCGGTATCTGAAAATCACGTAAAAAGTTACATTATGAACTAAAACAAACCAAAACACTGCATCTCTTAGGTTTAGATAGACGGTGACCAGCAAGTCACCGTCTATCGATTGCAAATGCAAGTCTATCTATTGCAACTTTTTACGTGATTTTTAGATACCCCTGATGAACCCTCTTGATGAAACAGACTGTCGTGTTTTCACACATGTTTTTAAACTGTTTTTATCTGTGGTGAATTCGTACACTTGCTGTAGTGAACTCAGTTATCGATCACTTTTTGAAACACTGATTCTCTTATGTTACCGAACGAGGCTTGTTTTTTGTTAATTAGTATTTTATGAAGTTTTAGCTATTAGTACTACAAATAATAACTGTTCTTGCGGGCACCATTAATTGCATGAAGCACATAACGATGGTTTTATATTTCCTGCCGTTTTCTCTGCAGCATAGCCTCATCAACGGTTGCAATGGTACTAAACATTATTTTGTTTTAATTCACACAAACCCAAAAAAGTCGAAAGAGTGAAGTCTTGTGAAAATTTTTGTGCCAATACACCAGGATACATATTGCACGTTTTCTTGAGGATTAGTAGCAGTGGCGTAGCCAGAAATTTTGATTGGGGGGGCTCAAACTTCATCGTCCGAACCGTAAAGAAAACGCTACAAGAAATTATCTCTTACCATAATGCCTTATTCAGAAGCGGATCCAGAAAATTTTGGTGGGGGTATGAAATTTTGAATTACGTTGAATGTTAACTAAATACAAAGACGTTAGACCCAAAAATGGTATAAGACCCAAAAAAAGGGTAAATAAGCTCTCTAAAAATATTTTCATATCTGCGGCGTACTCAAAATTTTTTTAGGGAGGGGATACCACATTTATGACATACTTTCAAGCGTATTTTTTTCCGGCAGAATTATTTTGAAGCATATTGAGAATAAAGAAGGCTTTAGGGGGGTCCGGGGGCAGGCTCCCCCGGAAAATTTTTGAAAATTTACATATTGCAGTGGTCATTTTAGTACTTGTTTGACGATTTCAGGCGAATTTTCCCTAATTCTAAGTATTCACCAAGTACGATGTATTTTGTTCGTACATTTTCATTATGCGTGCTTAGGGCGTAGGCCTACGGCCTATTGTTATCGAAGAAGTTTAAAATTATGGAAAAAATAGATTCATCAAAAACGTGTTTAAAAATAGCTGGTGGGAGGCTGCATTCCCCACATCTCCCCCCTCCTAGATCCGCCCCAGGCCTCATTATTTAATTCAGAATGCCTATTAAGCACATTGCGACGACTACTGTATAGATACAGCAGCCTTATATTCGTTAATTCTTCTCTTTGATAGTTGTGGCATTCTTAATCAATCTTTTAAACCACGTTCGTTTGTAGCTTTTTCTTGAATCTTCACTTATTTTTATTTTCGACATTAACATTACGAATGTTCGATTATAATAAGGATTGTAGTTCGATATAATCAAACTTCATCAGCTCAAAAAGCAGCACAATATTATTGTATAACCAAGGTTTATTACGCTAGCAAAAGGTCAATGTTACAGTCGTAAAACTTAGTTGAAGTTTGATTTTAAAATAAATTTTTTCCGCGTATCTTGCTTATTACAGAAATCATCGCAGCATGAGGTAATTCATGCGCGCCTGGGTCGTGTATCGTACTTTCAGAACACCTGATAGACATGTGCGCTTTTATACAGTGCGGAATGAGCTTGGTGCCAATTTGCTTGGTTCCGATAGTAACTTCAACTTGGTAATAAGTAGGGCCATTTTTTTTTACCTACAAAAAACATATATTTTTGACTTTATTTTAGTAAAAATTTGACTTAACCGCTTCCGCTTATTATTTATGTCTTGTTGCACTTTATTAATCAACTATGTTTTACAATCTGCAATTCACATAAGTGACGCATGACGTTAAAACCTAGGATAACGAGCCATTGTGTGTACAGGAATCAATTAGTGTGTAATACAAAAATTGCGTTGCTATCGCAACTGTACTGTACACTAACAGTATGTCTATGATTTTTTTAACGAAAGCCACGCAATATACTTACAAGGACGTTTTATTGTAATACAGCATCATACATTTTTTTTACGTTCTTAACATCAAAATTTCTGTCTTTTCTCAGTAATTTATTGAGCATAGAAAACGACCTCTCAACAGCAGCAGAGGTTGGCTGGGCTTTTTGCAATAGTGCGTAGCTTGATGGGTCAATTGTCAAGTTGGTGCAGTTTATTATTGTTTCTAAATCAAAGTTGAATAGTCGTTTGTTAATGTAGTCTTTAATTGCGCAAGGATCATCATCAAATTGCATATTCTTCAGCAGTCCGTATGCTTTGGTTATTGTGTAGACACTTCCTTCTAAGAACTCTGCGTTGGCTGCTAGAGTCCGGTATTGATTTATTTTAACCAAGTCCGACACCAAACCTTCCACATTGATAGCGTCCTTTGCTCTGCTGACTAAGAGGCCTGCACTTGTCCAATTGTTGACAATGGTACGAACAGCTGGAAGGCTCTCACAATAATATAAGGCAGCTCTAAGCCAAGTTACCCATCTTGTAATTACAGGGTCAGGAGGAGATGGCAGACCAGTATCATGAAAGTCTTTATTGCGATCTTTGTTTTTCATTGTTGCTGCCTTGATCGTTGCTATTACTTCATCACTATTTTTAAACTGAGCACGCACACGCATAGCGCAGTTATGTAGTAAGTGCGCAACGCAGGTGACATGCATCAAAGAAGGGTATAATTCCTTTAATGTCTTTCCAGCCGAAGACATGTATCGAGCAGCATCAGTCAAGAACAATGAAAATTTTTTATTTCAAGTTGTCGCAATATGTCATCCACAGTGTGCAGAATAATACTGCTATTAACATTGCGACCGCTGTCAAGTGGGTGGCAATTAACGAGGAATGTCTGATTTGGAGCATCTAAGCTGCCCACAAGCACACTAATATACTTTTGTTTAGTAACCTCTGCTTCATCCACAATAAAAAAAATTTTTTGTCACGAAGTAATTCTTGAATTTGTTCCTCTTTTTGGGATGCCAATTTAGTAACACATGCCCGGGCTGCAGTCTCCGAAGGCGATACTTTTCCCATTCTAGCAAACAGAGACTTTGAAGAAGGATGGTTCAGTTTATGAAGTGGGATGGGATATCTGCAGCTAAGAATGAAGAAACAACCTGTTCCTTAAAGTTTACTTGATCGAAATGTAAAAAGGTTTGCTTACTTTGAGATTTGCTCTTGGTCTCCAATTTTCCTTGGTGTTGCTTACTTTTTCGATGGCTTTCCACAAAAAACTTTTTGTCGCATTTGACTAACACGTCGCAAAGGTTGCATCGCAAGTCGCCAGTAGGAGTTGCCGAAAACTCAACCGGATATTCCTGGCAAGATTGCCTAACTTTCGCCATAGAAGATTTGGCTTGTTTTGGCATTCTTTGCTTTGCAAGCTACAACTTAAAAGACCACGTGTAAAGAGCGCAAGGCTTTTATAGGATTAGATGAATTTGTCATCAACAATGACGTTTCATGCATAATAAGTGCTATTTTCTTCTCAATTACCGCACGCATTATTGTGACGATAGTGCAAATATTGCAACAGTTTCAAAAGTTTAAAATCAAATAAAACTGCGCATAAAATTTTAATAGCAGCTCAAAAATTCAGAAAAATATTTAAAAAATATAGAGAATTTTGACAAATTTTGACTTATAAAATCTACCAAAACAGACTCCTGAACACCTGGAACGAACGTTAGTACACATTTGATCATGTAACAAGGTCCCGAAAAAATTTTGATTTATTGACTTTAGCGGGCCCCAGTAACAAGGTCTACACTACTTGCCCTGGAAACATTCATTAGACCAACACATAGATTTTATAACGTAGCTACAAAAGAAACTAACCAACCCAACTATAACAAAGGCTGCTGAGTTTTTTCTTCTGTACTTGGCTCTTTAGTAGTCAAACATATTTTGATTGGGGGGCCCTTGGCTACGCCCCTGATTAGGAGAAATTGTATCCTGAACTTCCGCCATCAAAGGCTTGTCCACCAAAGCAGTATTTAAAAAAATGCCAATTTGAACTTGCAACGATGCTTACAAAGCTTTTTTGCAAAACGTGTTAGGAACTAATTTAACTACATGATAAATCGGGTCTCCAGCCCCAGCCAGGGGGGTCATAAAAATTGACCAGGATCGGGGCTGAATTTCAAATTTATTTACCGTATATTCCGGCGTATAAGACGACCCTTCAAGAGCACTTTCAGACCAAAGGTTGCCTTTAAAAATTTAAACTTTGACCAAAAATTTTTGGAAATGATTATCAACAAAAGCAGTTTTCATGGTTCAAAGTTGTAACCCTAGGTAGATGAAGTCTACACGACAAAAATGAGCTTTATACGTTCACTGGCTGCAAAACTATTCCACGTTGTTGCAAGTTTTGCACGAAATTTGGGTGTTTTACCATCCTTTTTTGTTTCTTTACCATGATCTTTATAAATAAAGACATCGCACAATTGGTTGTAATTTGACAATTACGAAAAAGGAACTTCGCAAACTAGAAACACTGCAAATTACATTCCATTTTTGCAATTAGTCTTAAAGATGTTTAAAAAATTGCAATAATTTTCTCTTCAAAACATCGCAAAAATCGAATAACCGTTACTCAGTTACTTAGCGAAAGAATGTTCCCAGTAAGCTACAGAAGATACCGTTTCTCCTTGGACGCAAATAAACTTATCAATTGGACTACCGAAAGGTTGACGCATGAAATGTTGCGAGGCAAATTCTGTTAAAAAGTCTCCTCTCCAGAACAATAACTAACTCATTCAGGGCATGAAAGCTTGCAGTGAAAATTATTTTTTTCATCATACATAAGGTCCAATTCACTTGATTAAAACATAAAACTTGGCAGCTAATTTCAAATTTGCATGAAAATAAAGTGCAGTTACCGGTACATGAAATGATCTCTCCAGAACAATTGTTTCACATAATGACAAAAGGCATGAAAATTCCGCTGCTGTTGTTTAAATTAGACCATAGGCGCAACCAGGGGGGGGCAAGGGGGTTGAAGCCCCCCCCCCTAGCCTTATGTAGAGCATCTTTAAAAAACTTACAAGCATCAGTAATCGTTATTTTGTCAATGATCAACAGACAACAGAGGCTGATCCAGGGGGGCAAGTGGAAGATGCATCGCCCCCACCAGCCGATTTCAAAAATGTTTTCAGTAACAGTAAATAATTTTTTGTTTCGTAATTTCGAATCTATTTGATAATAATAAGCCTTACTACCCCTCATATAAGCACGCATAATCGAAAATGTGCGAAGAAAATGCATCAAAGCATTTATATTTGGTAAAGCTCTCAAAATTAGGAGCAACATATTCAAACAAAATTTCCCGAAAATTGTTCAGAGAGCACGAAAATGACCATTGCAGTATGTAAAATTTCAAAAATTTTCCTGGGAGCATGCCCCCGCACCGCGTAGAGCCGTTTGTGCTCCTGAATTTGCTTAAAACTGATTTTTCCGGATAAAAATACACTTAAATGTCGAAATTTGGTACGTGACCCCTCCCTAAAAATTTTTTGAAGTACGCCCATGACATGAATCATTTTTAAAGGGCTTATTTATGCCTTTTTCAGGGTCTAAACGTCCTACGTCATTGTGTTTGTATACCATTTAACCTAATTCAAACTTGCTCCCCCCACCAAAATTTTCTGGAACCGCTCATGAGTGCCAGAGGAAGATCTCATTTTATTCTTTAAATTTGCTTTGATGACGTGAACAACAAGCACCGAGTCAAAGATTGCTGCAGCACCAAGACCTCTCACTTATATTACTTGAAACTTTGCATGTTGAACATTGTCGCATAAATTTTTTCAATTAGCGTAATTTTTTCTTTTTTGAAATAGATAAAGTTACTTTTAGTGGAAAAAACGTAACAAGACTATTCGTGAGCCTTGTGGGATGGTTTACAAACTAAATTGTCAGTTTTAACGTAAACTTCGCTTGTCTAGTTGAACTACTGTAGTTTCGGACATAACACTACGCTTCCTTCTGTTGTGATTCACAGATCAGACCAAAAAACTAGCCGTGGCTTTTCCTTATTGAAATAGACGAGACCTACGTCATCTCGCGAGACAGTCAGACGTAATACCGGTACCAAAAAATGACGAGCTATTATTATTATTATTAAAGGGCGGTGGTGCCAGAGAAGATTAACCAGGTTCAATCCTCACTGGCACATTGTGTAGGCCATTATTTAGGCCCATTACAACTTTCACCGCTTTCTTGTTTATTCAATGTTTCAATGTACTACTGGCCGCATTCAGCAAGTCTTTCGGCCTGCTGTAAGTACTTTGCCAGTAGGTTTATATTTAGTTTTTCGACCACCGACTTTATTGTGTTTTTTCCTTTATCAAAAACCTTCTTTCGTAAGGGTTGGTAGTAAGCGCATTCTCCAACATGGTGATTTGGAGTTTCTTCTTCCAGGTTACATTTTGGACATGTCGATGATACGTCATGTCCCATGGTGCACCTGTTTTTGTAAGTTGCAGTGACCTGTGAGGACTTGCAACACTTCATTTATTCTAGGTCTTTTGAGCCTCAAAAGTCGTTGAGTTAACCGGAGCGAAGCCCATCCTACATTTTTTTTTGTTCTCAAGCAGTCCTTTCGTTCTATCCAAGATGTTTTCCATCTTTTGACACTCCAATCCTTTATTGCAGCGCCACAACTAGCATATGGGATGGAAATGAAAGATTCAAGCCCGGAGCAGTTTAATGCTGATCCTGATTTAGCTAAGATATCCGCCTTCTCATTTCCTTGGATGTCGGTGTGACCCGGCGTCCAGGCAATAGTGACGTCATTGTCTTTACCCAATATATTCAGGTTTTTGATTATTTTGGATTGCCAAAATTGCTGCTTGGCTATCAACTAAAATTATAATTTCTTCATTTACAATTCTATCCATGACCAGTTTCTTTGCTACTTCAGCTATAGCCAAGACTTCTGCCTGGAAGACAGTACTATATCTTCCCAGATGGAAAAAACTTTGATCTGTTTGAGAGCCTGATGCGTATTCTACGTAAAAACTCGCACCAGCTCTTCCATTTAACTTGGATCCGTCAGTGTAGCATCTGATTATGTTTGGTTCTAAAGCATTCTCATACTGCACTGCGTCCTTGCGTTCCATAACGAGGCATTTGTACTGTTTTCCAAATACCTTTGTTTTTGTTATTAGGTCTGCTGGCATACTCAGCAAAGGCAAGTTTTCCTTTGCTTCATCGCATACGTCTACGTGACTTTTGGTTTTTCTTGTTGAACCAATTGTCTTGGCAGGCCAACAGCTCACTCGGGATAACCGATATGAACCTTTTACTGCCTCTGACAGTATGAATTCATTTATTGGCATGATATTCAGCAGCATCTTTAAAGCTCCTGTGGGGGTGCCGGGAAATGCTGAAGAAATCATTAACACACGCTAGTCTTTGTACTCTTGAAAGTTTTTTCTCCAGATATTTTTTATTTACTCCACCAACCCAGGATGTACACTCGTATGTGATGACGGGTCGTATCATTGCAGTGTATATCCAACGCATGCTCAAATTATTTCAAATTATATTGAACTGAAAATTTAACAGTAATTGAGGGAGACTGCGAAGTGAGCTTGCACTCTTCGAGTCAGCAGCTACCCGTTATATATGTCAAATGCGATCGGCTCCAGCCGCGAATCGAACCCGTCACGTAGGATCTGTCACCTGCACGCGGTACCGCTAGGCCATGTTGCTGACTCGTTGGACGCATTGGTCGCTGACTCGCTAGGCCACTCGTTGGATTTAACCCCCACGCTCTGACCACTATTTGTCTGCATTGCAATAACCCAGCAGTCGCTTTGCGAGCAATTCGTGTTATGTGAGGTTTCAAGTACGCTTACTATCAAGGGTTACACCTAGTAGTGTTGCTTCTTTGGGAATTTCTAGCTGGCGTCCGTTTAAACGCAAGGTTCCAAAATCCGGCTTCCTTTTGCTAGTAAATAGAATGACGAGCTATACAATGAAGCAATCGTAATCACAAAAATAATATTAGTCAGTTAGTTAGTAGCATGTTTATCCTCCTATCACGAGAAAGCGATCAATGCGCTATACGAGCTCGCTTAAAGTTGCCAGCCATCTGTCTACCACACCAAGATGGGGGAATCCCGCTAAGTGCCTTTCCCAACGACACAACAAGTAAACTTGCCGGCATGTTCTCCACAATGTCCCTTTAATGCTGAGCGTCAAGCAGGAAAGCTGTGAATACCAATTTTAAAGTCATTGGTTTGACCCGACTCGAAATTAAACCCGAGTCTACAGCTCAAGAGACAGACGCTCTATACCACTCGCCATCTGAGCTGTAATATTAATCCCCCCCTCAAGAAAATCCTGGTTGCGCCACTGAATTAGACCTTACTAAGAGATAGTAACACTAGCTTCGGCATAAAACTGCAACTGTGTGAACCTATTCTATGAAAAAAATGCGAAATGTGTGCAAAGCAGATATTTACAAACCCAACGTTTTGGTAATGAAGTGATGTATTGCACCACTTCCAAGAAAACAGCATGCAAGAATTTACAACAGTGGCGTTCAGTGTAAGAGTTGTAACAGTTGACAACAGTGACCAAAACGAAAATGTTCTGCGCGGTGATCCAGTGTGTGCACCAAGGCATATGATATCGCCTATCTTAAATCACACGGCAGTAATTACTTCACACTTGACGAAATGGACACTGATTCAGTTGGTTTTGAGTGTATCGCGACTTTCCTTCAGCAGCCATAGATAAACCAGCGTGACCACTACTTTTTTGATGTACCAAGGGGAATAAGACTTGAAAAGAACATTTGAAGTTTGGCCAAATCAATCATGACTGATTTTCGAAAATGCATTTTTTAGAAATATGCTGACGGTACATTTTTGGTTCACTGCAAGCTATCTGTATATATCTTCAATGCTCCAGTGTAGCTTTTTGCATGATTTCAAAAAATTAACATGTTGACAATAAATTTGGCAGATCATTAGCTTTGTGAAAAAAATGTGCTCTCCAGGACAGTAGGCTAAGGTTTATCTGCTCAAGTATGTTAGTTACGCTTTGTGCTGATTTTTTCTGCATGGCAAAAACTGTTCTGACGAATACTGAGCTATCTGCTTTCGCTATTCATTTCACAACGTTTTCATTAATTGACCTGAAGAAAGCAACAACTGTGCGTCGCTTCTGCTATATATAATATGAAGGTTTGAATAACTTAACAAATGTAGCAGACAGGTCTTAAAATGGTGGACAATTTCTTTCAAGGTTTTCCCAATCCTTTATTTCTTGCATTGCATTTGAGGCTGTTCTATGGTTGATATTCAACCTACCAAAAATTAACGTCATGTTAAACATAATGTTCTCTCCAGAACATTGTGCACTCGCCTTTGGAATTACTGTAAATCTAAAATAACTAAATCCATGTTATGCTACCCCTCTTCTCATGTTTGCTTTTAGTCAGAAACCCACTTGTATGACTTAGTTTCTGTAACATTAACCGTTATCAACTGGCGCTCTTTACTAAATGCAGTTATAAAAATTACAAGATTAGGCTGCAGGGTGCAGAATTATTCCATCTCATATTTTAAAAAATAGTGGTGTTATAGGCAGCCATCCAGTAAAAAACAGCCACCTGCAAATATAATTTGATCTTGAAATGGATCAGAATTGCATAACCCAGGAAAGATGTTTAAGCGTTAATTAAATATTTTGTCCACTCCAAAACAAATTTTCATAATTTCTTCATCAACTTTGAATCTTTGCCGAACTGTAACTATCTTTAGTACTACCACGAAATTTTCAATAGATCATCTTATGTGTCCAGTTAGCATCTTTAGAAAAGTTTACTGTGCCAGGTTAAATTTTTTTCATTTTTTATGGGAAACAAAAGTTGGTCATAATCAAAAAACAGGTCCTTTTCCGGGTCAAAAATGCTATTTTTAACAAAAAACATCATTTTCAACTTAAACAACTAAAAAGCAATGTCCTTCCGGGCCTACCGGACGGGAAGTCATGACGACTTCCTCTTGTTGGGTCAGAGGCTATAACAGCACTCCATCACAACAGTGCAAAGCACTCCAGTAAATCGTACCGTAGAGCGAGACAGTGCTGTTTCGGGCTATTAGCCTTCATCAGCCGCCCTCAGATAAGAAATATTCATCTTCCAGAACGAATGATTTTGCCAGGATCACTCATCCCTTCGGATAAATATTATATGGTGACGTAGCCACACGAGTGGATTGCGTACCACAAAGGTTAAATTCTTTAAGAAATATTCATCCAAAGAGATGAGTAATCCTGGCAAGATCATTCGTCCTGGAAGATGAATGTTTCTTACCTGAGGGTGGCTGATGAAGGCTAATAGCCAGAAACAGCGCTGTCTCGCTCTACGATTCAACTTAAACTTAATGTTTTATTTTTCGTGTTAGTCCACTTCTAATTGAAATTGAACAAAAAATCTAGATCAGGCAAATTAATTTTCCTTCGAAAGATATCTATGTCTGTATTATGTTCAAAGTGGCATTTTTTTCTTTAGACGTAAAACAATTCCGTAATTGCTAAGGTTGTAGCCTTCATTGTGAATTAAGTTTCCTAAATATGTATACCGTTGAACAATAAAACAAATTTTCAAATACATGTACATCCAACTTTATTTTTCAACTTTTTGAAACATTTAAAGCAACGCTTGGTGTGAAAGTGCCTCAAAGTGGAAAAACCCACATTTTTTTGACGTTTCTTTTTATGTGAAATAAAAATAGTGCTTGTTTGTGTCAGAGCTGTAGTGTCTCGGGACATTGTCTTGGTCTCGAGACAGAGAGAGAGAGCAGTAATTTATTTACCAGGCACATAAAAAACAGAACACAACTTACACAAATGGAAACATCACAGTTTAACTTCAAATTTAACAAATGAACAAACAACGAGTTGCTGCAATGTTGCCGAGACGGGAGACTGCGAAGTGACCATGGGAGGTCTTCAAGTCAAGCAGCCACCCCAGACATTATTCAGTCGCTAAAAAAAATAACGAGATAAAAATTTATGGTGTCCAAAAATTTTAATTAGCTCTTACAATCCACTTATAGGAATAAACGTTTTGAAAGTTGTATAGATGTTATTTTCTTAGATTAATTGACCAGGTGATAAGCAGCTCTAAGTTGATTTTTGAATTTAGGTTTAAATTTTCTACACGAAAGGATTTTAAATTCAGGGGAAAACGAATTCCAGATTTCAGTGCCCTGAAACTTAATATACTTTTGACAACGTTGAGTTGAAAATTTGGATAAGTAAAGACTTTTTTGGGTTTGGGATCTTGTTTGTCTACTATGGATTGTGGAGAGATTCGTGAATAGAGAGGATATGCCAGGAGGAAAAAGATTATGAGAGTGTTGGTACATTAGTTTAGCAATTTCAAATTTGACAAGTTCATTAATAATTGCTATTGCGAATAATCCGTATGGCCTTGTATCGAAGGAGTTGGAGTTTTTGAGTGTATTTTTGATAGGTGCAACCCCACAAGGGGAGAGCATATAGTAAATGCGGATGCACAAGGGCATAATGTAGAAGAAGAGTGGATTTGGGAAACAGAAAACGGAGCTTGCTTAAGATATCTACACCTTTGGCCACCTTGACTTCAATTTGTTTGATATGATTTTTAAATAAAAGTTTCGAGTCCAAGGTCATACAGTCTCGATCTCGTCTCAGACCTTGAAGTCTCAAAAAATGAGCGTGTCTCGGAGGTGTTTTTGTGTTGTTGTTCATTTGTGTTTTTAGTCAAGCACAGCGTTTCCCAAACTGTGGTACGCGTACCACTTGTGGTTAGCAAAGGATTTGCAGGTGATACACCTCACATTCAAAAATTGATCTATTGTTTGTCAATATTAATGAATGTGAAATAAAGTCATTTCCATTAAACTTTTCATAAAAATAAAGATTTTGCGTAACAATTTTGATTTGTTATGTTTGTTTTTGTACTGCTACGATACAATGTCCTTTGCGTCTACGCAGCATGCAGGTGCTTGATGTACTGTACGCTTAAAATTTAGTTTTGTTTGTGACTAAGTATGGACAAGTGGTTGGGACTATCTCAGAGCCGGCAGCAGAGCAGTTGACCTAGGGGGGCCAAAGTTTGAAATTAAGCACAAAAGCCGCTGAAAAGAGTAAGCTTGTTGATTGGGGGGGGCCAGGCCCCCCCGTCACGACCCTGGACTATCTTCTTCATTAAGCTGCAAGCACCGACCAGTTCAGGTGAACAGAAAATTGGCTAAAAAACCTTAGTCACAACCAATTTGAAACCGAATTTAATGGTCACAACACGTCACGCAGCACGGTAAAGTTTGTCATGGTCGAATTGCGTTGGTGCACGAATTTGCTCACGTTATCATTTATATTCATGAAGTAAAATTAAATAATTTTTTTTTGATGATTTTTTGACTCATAAAAGGGATTCTTTTTCTGATTTTTCTTGAGATGGCAGATTAAAAAATAAATTTGAAACATCAACTCAGTCCAGTTTCTGGCTTTACTGCCAAGGCAGACTTCACAAAAATTTCTAGTCGAGCCACTAAGTTTTTTTTGGCTTTCTGCACGTCTTATATGTGTGAATGTAGTTTCTCAGCATTGCTTGCCATCAAATCTAAATACAGAAGCCGTTTGGAACTAGAACCAAATCTTCGTCTCTACTGTAACATTGACAAGCTTGGTGCGCAAAAGTAAACGCATCCATCTCATTGAATATGAAATGGAAATGACTATTTAATAAATTGCCTTTTTTTCTTTCATCAAACAAACACGTCATAAATGCATTGTGCGAGTGTTATTGTAGTAGAGGGTTTTTTCGTCAGCATCTTCAATTTTATACTGAAGTGGTATGGTGAATTTTTGAAATTGTTTTAGTGGTACGTTCATAAAAAAGTTTGGGAAACCCTAGTCTAGCAAATAAACAGATTTCAATTTAGATTGCCATCTTAGCGGTTAAAATTTTGCTTGTTTTGGTTTAAATGGTCATTCTAAAACAGTGGTTTTCAGCTTTTTCACACAAGAACCCATTTTGCTACGCATAATAGTCACACGACTCCCTATTGAAATTTCATAATTCTGAAAACGAAATTCTAAAGTTAGCAGTGCCGGTATTAAAAAACAAATTTTCCAAAAATATTTTTTAGGCAGAAAATCAAATTTTTATTATATTTGCAGTATTACGCCAAGGCGTGTAACGACTGGCAGAACCAATCTTCACGGCTTAGCGCCTGGGCTACACAGCCTCGAAGTTCAAGGAAATATTGCAGTGCTGGCGAGTCGCTGGTGATATTGTGTTCAATTTGACTGGCCAAGGGCATGAACTTCAGACCTCCTGCACCAATAGCAATGTTTTAACCACTGAACTAACTGGCCAATTTTTCTGTAGGCCTGCATCAAAAGTTCTCAAAGGACCCCTCAGTTGAAAGCCTATTGTTCTACTGGATAGACAAATTCTTTTTGTCTTAAAACAAAAAATGACATCAGTAAATAACTTTTTTTGACTTAATGGCTTGAGTTGTATAGATGGTTTGAACTCTTCTGGTACACTAGCGCTGACATCTTTTTTTAAAATGATAATCGCGTGATTTCCATCAGCATTGTGAAAAGTTGTGAGGTATCTCGTCACTGTGTTGAGATTGGCGATGTAGTATTTCGTCTAGGAATTTTCATCTCTTCATCTTGCTCTTTTGATTGTTTATTTCTTTTCATGGTGTGGATTGGTTGGATTCTATGGACATCTGAGGATAATTTCATTCATTTTCAGCAGGCAGCACACTGATTCTGAAAAAGACTAGTTTTATCTTATTTAATTCACTTGGACGTCGCTTTTATTGCATCCAAAATGCCAGAAGTTACTATCGTAGTCATCTGATAATTCCTATCTGGTACTATTCATCTATTTCATTTGTCTCTCTTCACAATGGTTTTGTATTTTTTGCTCAACTTTCTATTTGCTATACTCACCTGACGAGCTTGTAATGAGAGCGAACCAGTCGTGGACAGCTATTTCTGTCCGCAGCAACATTATTTATGATGTTGTGTTTGTTTTTCTTGGAATTAGTCTATCAAACTCCATTTGTCTGAGCTTAACTTCTTCTCTTTTGCAACTGCTGTCCTTTTCACTGCATTGAATGCCCAAACCGTAGATTGAGTAATTTTGTTGTGTGGTTTTTGACATGGTCTTCCCTGATTGTTATCACTGATGAAGGATGTAATCCCAAAACAGGATGGCTCAGGTCTTATCTTGTATCATCAGTAAATATAAATAACGCATTTTTCGTTTTCCATCTTGTGGTACAAAAGCAGTTTTTTCTGGGTTTCTATAAGAAAGCTGTTATAGCTTGCCACATTCTGCCAGATGAAGAAATTCGTCAGAATGTCATATAGTCCATTTACGGTTAAAACATTCATGACCTTTTGAGAACCCCAGATGTCAAGTCTCGTGTCTCGTCTCGGTACGTTCAAGCCTCGGTCTCGTCTCAACTTTTTGCTCAAGGTCTCGGTCTTGAAAATTTTGGCCAAGACTCCAGCTCTGGTTTGTGTAGGTTTTTGGTGTGATTTTTCGTTTGTAATAACATTCGATGCAAGGTATCAGTCAGACAGAACAGTTTATTTTGTCGATAATTAATCCAATAGATATAGCATCACCGACGGGAGACTGCAAAGGGACCATTTACGGTATTCAAGTCAAGCAGTCACCCTGGAATTTGTCAATGTTTGACACGTCAATTCGAAATTGCATATTTATCCTCCTATCACGAGAAAGCGATTAATGAGCTATACGAGCTTGCTTAGGAGTTGCCAGCCGTCTGTCTACCACACCAAGATGGGAATAACCCGCTAAGTGCCTTTCCCAATGGCACAACAAGTAAGCTTGCCAGCATGTTCTTCACACTGTCCCTTTAATGCTGAGCGTCCAGCAGGGAAGCTGTGAATACCAATTTCAAAGTCATTGGTTTGACCCGCCTCAGAATCAAACCCAGAGTCTATAGCTCAAGAGACAGACGCTCTATACCACTCGGCCATCTGAGCTGTCTTGCTTGTTAGTTTTGCTTTAGCGTTTTGCTTTGTGAGTTTAGTATCTTATGAATTAAGATGGAGCAAGCGAAAATGGAGCAAAAATGGTTGGAGTAAAAATGCATATGCACATTAGGAGTCGGGAATAATCCCATAACGCAACTGCGAATAAGCTACAAAGTAAAATGAAAAGAGCTGCAGCAGCTACAATAGACTGTCATAATCAGCAGCGATTACTTTGGAACATTATAAATACTCGTCGAGTTGACACTAGTAAATGTAATACAAAATGTAGTATGCTATCACGGTAGGCCTCAGGCCAGTAATGTTTAGAATGTGGGCTTTAAAAAACGAAATTGATATTAGCTTGCTAATAAGGTCTCCATCTAGAATACCATCGGATTCACAAGAAAAAGTACATAATTATTTTATATTTTTGCATCTTTTTAAGGAGATTCACTCAAGAAACATTATTGCAGAGAGTTGTAACTTGTAAGTCCGTGGAATGTCTGTCAGCAGCGAGGCCGAGTGGTTCGTAGGGTCATTTTTACGACAGCCATGGTTTTAAGGTTGGTGATTCAACTCCCACCCAAGCCACGTTGTTGCGTCCTTGGTTAAGATGCTTCACAACAATTATCTCTGCTTGATGGAATCTAGCAAGCAGCAAATTGAAGAAGTCAGAAGCAAAACTCAACCAAAACACTTGGAAACTAAGACAACTCCTAAGCTAGTCTGGATTCGTCCTACGCATAGCGCCTTCGTCGCGTTCTCGTGACAAGAGGATACAAATGAAGAAATCACATCAATGAAAATCAAATGTTCAGAAAAAGCATATTTGCGAAATTATGAGTCAAATCCGAAAAAATGAATTATGAAATCTGCAAAAAATACGTCTTACAACTACTTAAAATTTTTTGTTGTTCTAGTTCTCCTAGTTAAGCTTAGGTTTCAAGTTGCATTGAAATAGGCTACGCAAAAATCAACCAATCAAACCCAAAGTCTGCTGAGATAAAGTAATACGAAGTCATACGGACTTTATTAAACGTCCCAGAATCATATCGAACAAGAAAAATACTTCGGAGGGCGCATCCATTTCACTAGGGCTACCCATTGCACGATTCTGTTTAACATTACTTAAGCCACGTTGTATGCAGGCTGTTAAAACATCTACCCAGGTCTTGAGACGTTCTCTTACAGTAACAACCTCACCAACGAACGATGACGCAAAAAAGAACAGACGAAACTATTGAAAAACTTTTTACTCTGAACTGCATTTCAAAAACAAAACCACTAGGGTAAAGTCATCTAACTCTAAAAGCCCATTTCTCTTCGGCTTCAAAATATCTTTTCCTATGAAAAATAATCTTTCTATTGCCGCCCTTGAAGGGATGGCAGTATTGTATTTTAAAAGCAAATTTTTCAAACGACTGCTGCGTAAGGTGTAGTTGTGAAGACTTCTCCTTTTTCATTATAAGAAATTTTGCAAGAGTACCGAGTACCGCCTAAAAAGTAAGAAATAAAAGTACCGACGGTACCGGTACTAAAACGTACCAGTACTGCCTACCTATGCATGCATGCCATGCATGGTATTTTGTGGAAGCAAGCGTGATGTTTTCGTTGTTTGGCAGTGCCAGCAACGAAGCAAAACCAGTGATTGCTGATAAACTCCGCTAGGTGCCTCATCCTGAAGAGTTTCGATGAGGAAAGCCAGTTTAGCGACAGAGAATTGATGAAAACACAACTGTTGTTGATTTAGTTGGCCCGGATTCTTGGTTTATATTCGAAGCTCTGTCTATGGATTATGATCGGCTGAACGAACCTGTAAATGTTGAGAGCTCCTTCCAAGAAATGGAGTCGATTGTAAAGATCGTAAAAGTTGTAAATGATGCTGCAGAAAAAGGGGATAAAGCTTTATTCTGACTATGTCGCTATACTGACCGACAATCCTTGTCAGCGTGCAAGCATGTTACAAGCTGTAGAAGAGCACAGGAAAAAATTTCCAGGCTTTTCCAAAGTTGTACTTGCTAAGCCAATCTGATGCGGTTTCTTCACTACTGCCTTCGGCCCTCAGCAATATTAATTACGCTGCATGCATAGCATAAGCCTGTCTGACAGATTTTTTTGCTATATGAATATGCCTTGTTACTACTGTTTTTTATTTTTTTCTGTAGTTCTTTACGAAGATTTATATTTCTGTTTTTGCCGAACTATGATTCTAATACAGTATAGCTTTCCAAGCAAATAGCTAATTGGGCAGTATCGTTTTTTACTGTAAAATAGTATTTCAAAATTCGATGTGTGACGTCATCAATGACGTCACACATCGGCATAACTACATTAGTCAATATAAACGCAAAAGTACTCGACCAGAGTAACATTAAAACAAGTTTTAGGCCAATATTTGAATTTTAAATTTGGGGGAAACCCCTAATTAACGTAATTTTATGTACAAAACTTTAGGCTCTTTGAGGAGGGCCTAAACATTAACCGATTTCAAAACTTTTTTTTTGCATAATCATTTTTTCGGCTAACCGCACGGGATTAGGGTGTTTAAAGATAGCTTTTCCAACATGACCCACATATGGACACCCCTAATATTTATGTTTGATCAAATGTGGATATAAGTCTCATGCATTTTAGCTGAAGAACGAACGTTACTGCACATATACTATGAGATACCCGCATTATCATATTGTCCTTTTCATTTTTAAGGATGATTTTTTGGATCAGAATCAAGATTCCACTTTTTGTAACTAAACAGGGCCTGGATCAGGATACAGAAGAAGTGGTTTCGAATCAGGAATCAGGATTGAATTCAGACCCACAAAATTAATACTCCGGACAGCTCTGCTGCAAAGCAGCTGACTCAAAGCACAAGC
The DNA here is from genome assembly GCA_964006365.1 of Trididemnum miniatum. Taxonomy (NCBI): domain Eukaryota; kingdom Metazoa; phylum Chordata; class Ascidiacea; order Aplousobranchia; family Didemnidae; genus Trididemnum; species Trididemnum miniatum. Next base: position 32,016,703 of record OZ023233.1, read on the forward strand.
TCACTTCACAGTCTCCCTCAATCTATTGAATTATTGATCAGTTCAAGATACACTGAAAATAAGCTCAGTAATTTTATTCTTATTTGTGAGTAGTTTCTCTCCTTCACTACATAGTAAGTGTCACAAATTTATAGCGTATTAAGAATGCAGTGTACCTATTTTTGTTTTGATTCACGGGAATCAGGTCATTAGTCTAATGCTTGAGATAACTAGGTCTTATCTCTTGTCGTAAATGTGTTGTAAATTTACGTACTTTTTTTGTGGTTGACACTTTTATATCTTGGCCATAATTCGCTTACTAAGGATTTACACTTCCTCGATTTTCAACTAGTTTGATTGAAGTGCTTTGTTTTTTCGTAATCTTTTTCAATCCCTTGGGAGTGAACGTTTGGCTTGACCAAGGAAACTTGTGTTTTGTTCTCCAAGTTAAAGTACAGAAAAGGATGTAGCTTTGTCGATTAGTTAAGGGTTTTTTAATGCGACAGCAGTGTAGTAAAATGCCTAGCGGTACCGCGCGCAGGTGACAGATCCTACGTGATGGGTTCGATTCGCGGCTGGAGCTGATCGCAATTGACATATTTAATGGGTGGCTGCTGACTCGAAGAGCGCAAGCTCACTTCGCAGTCTCCCTCAATTACCGTTGAATTTTCTGTTCAATATAGTTTGAAAATAACCTCAGTTATATTTTTATTTTATAATTGTTTTTATTTTTGTGATTGCTTTATTCTAATTCTTTTTTGTTTTATGAATTCTGTTTGAATAAGATTAAGAACATATTGTGTGTGCTGCGTAATAAGAAGTCCAAGTGGAATTTTACTGAGTTGTAAGTCAGCGTCGGCCGGCAGAACGCTCGATCGCAATCAGTGAACCTTGTTAATTACCTGTATCGCGCCAATAGGCTCGACTCTGTGACAGTAAGCTCACAATTAAAGAATAAACTTGCAACTAAATTTGCTATTTTGCATGCTTGAATAAAATACTCTGAATTACCTTAATTTTGGTGAAATCTTTTAAATGCATTGAGTAGAGTAGAATGGCAACTTTTTAACACTGTTTAAAACACATATTGCAAAAACATAACGTTAATGTTGCCTTACCTTGGTCCGGGGGAATCACGTCGCAAATGAAGTCCTGGGGCGAGACTCAGATGGTGCATTGCTTCTTTCAGACAAAATTCAAAAATTCCAGGTTGGTAAGGAAATTGCCGAAAGCAACAGGGATCATTTTTACCACAGGAGCGAGAATCCATCCAAGCCTTGAAGCTCTCAATGAAGCAATTTGTACTTGATTGGTTCATGAAAATCTCAAGAGGTGGTTCAGAATAATACACAAATTTTGTCATCGATTTACAAAAGTTGTATAAAAAAATTTGACTTTGTTGACTTGACATGTTGAAATGTGAGTGGAAATGCAAATTTCCAGTATTAAAAGGATTTCGTATATCACCAGAGTCATGTGGCCAGATCCCAAACACAAAATGAATGACAAATACAGATTGCATATCGTTTTGGAAGCTGAATTTGCGATGGAGACTAGTTTCCAAAGGGTGAGAAGGTTGAAAATAATGGAAGTACGACTGGCTTGAGGGCAAATGGAATGTGGGGTACACTAATACAACAAACAATCCACCAAGTGCTACCATAAAACAAAAGATAATCCAAAAGTATCTCAAACGAACAATTATTAAGACTTGAATTTGATCAAAGAATACTCTAGCACAATGTGCTGTGATTTGGCACAACTTCATATAAAATTTTAAAAGCAACAAATTTAGCCATAGAGATCTGCATTTAGGAAACATATTAGAAAAGTGTCTATGATGGATAACTACAGAGGCTGGAAGCCAGGTAACCCACAATACAAAACTTGACAGAACTGCAAAACCTGTGTAAATGCCAAAGCATTTGATTGCAGTTACCTCACTGCTGTAGCTGGCAAAAAAAGCTGCAGCTGTGGTTGAACTTGTAACAAATATAGACCAAGTAACTTGCTCCATTGTCACTTTCGTAATTAGGTTAACTGGAGATAAGTGATCACATGCTGAATAAGATTTAATTGCACTTCTCCATGCACCAAAGAATATCAGCAAACAATCAGCAGATATACCTATCACGACCACAATGGCTGCCAAGTTCATAAAAGGAAAAAAAGTAAAATTGAACAACACTTTATAAAAAAAATAAGCTGAGAGCATTGCGCTGATGCTCAATATCCAATTCATTATAGTAACAAATAAAGAGCCGGTATATAACAGCAGTATCAATCCAACGCCTAACATAGCACAAAATGGGTAAACTGTATTTGCAAATAAAAAGTCTTCAAAAATTTTATTTTTTATTCCAAAATCGATTGAATAAATTTTAATTCCATTTGTGAAGTGATAATCGAACTTTTCATAGTATAAAGGAATCAAGCCATTGGTGTATTTAAAAGCTGGTAAAAACGCAGCAACAAAGTGCGTCGAATTAGATGAAAAAGGACATAAAACATTCTTATCAAGAAAATAATGGAAAATTGAATATACAACATTATAATATTGACACTGCATCGGAACGTTGGAGCATGATTGATGAGAATTCCAGCAATTAGATTTTAATCGCTTGTCACAATAAAACTTTGCACAATGAACAAGGATCGAATGCACAGAGCTGAGTCTGTCATTTGTGAGATCGAGACAAGAATTCAAGCCAGCCAAAAAAGCAACATAGTTTGGGAGTGACATTATACGACAACAAACCATTGAAGAATTTCTGAGGCAAACATTGGAAAAAAATTTACTTTTTTGAATATCTTCTTCCACTTTGCACATTGAAAGCATAGCATCAGTAGACCACAGTGACATCAAAGTAAAACTTTCAAGCGTGAATGACCAACTGGCATAGTTGGATCCTAAATGAAAGATCAGTGGTAAATTACCAAAACGAACCATTACATTGGAAAACAGCTCATACAAAGATGGCACAATAATTTTCCTAATAACATTCACGCGAGTTTATTACAAAATATCAATAAATAAATTTCTTATCTAACTTTAACCTATCACTTATAAGCAAACACTCTTCAACCTAATTCACTTCCCAAAGTTTAGTGACTAACTGCTCGACTTTAAGACGTATAAATAACACTTTGCAGTCACCTTGCACGTCAAAAAACAAATCGTAATCAAAAGTGATCACGAAGAATTGGCATGTTCATTAACATTTCAAAAAATAAATCAGTAAGAAATTCTAAAACAAACGTACAATACGAACACAACAAACGACTTCATGTAAAGGGTGTGGTAGCAGGTAGCAGCAAGAGCAAAATGTATCGCCAAAAGCAACAAAGTGATGCACAGCAACTCCGATCAGAAATTCAAGTAGATCTTTGGAATAATAAAAATATATTGACTAAGGTTGTGGAAAACGGAATATGATTACATATTTTGAGGCCAACTATCAACAAATTTAAGTAATCTTCATAAACAGATTAGTTTCGTTTATGCAATGACCTTGATGAAAAACCCGTTCACAGGAAGAAAACCGAATCTAAGGCCCGTATTTTAAAAGTCGACTCAAGCTCGAGCTTGAAATCGTATTATAAGACACAACTTGGCCCGGACTAGAAAAGGAGTCGTGCTGGAGTCCGACTCAAGAATCTATTAGATCACATGACAAATGAAGCTTTGTGATTGGTAGATTTTCTGAGATTTCTAGCCTTGGCAGGATATCCACGATGGTGTATCAGTGTATGGGCTATTAGGCTTTCTCTTGCTAGGCGGTGTATCCTATGGTGTATCAGTGCAGACTACAGGTTTTATATAAGCCTATTAAATTCAATTCAAGTATCAGATGCAGCGTTTTCCCACTTGGTTGGCCTACATGGCAGTATGCTGGTGGTTTAGGCAGTTAGCAACCAGCACCGATAAATGTTCAGTTTAGTTTGTTCATTAAGTGAAAATGAAAGCAGGATGAAAAAGATCTATGGCAGGTGTTGAAATTGACTTGCTCAGGAAGCACCAAAAACAACATGAATTTGAATTTTTTTTTTAAATCACTGTGAACTTAAAATTAAAAAAAATGAATGCACCCAATTCTAACTGGCACCATGCAGCCTACTGCAAACTCTGCGGTCTAATCTACAAGCATCCCATTTTACTGTTGAAACATTATTGGTAATGCTCATAGGTCTATGTTGGCTCTGTATATCGACACCCTACCACCAATATGAAGCGTTTTGAGGATGCATTCGTGCATGTTATTAAAAGGTTTAAGACAAATCAAAATTATATAATACTGGGAGATTTCAATATTAACCATCACAAAAAAGCCTCATCACAAAATGTGAATGACTATGCAAACCATATTAGCAGCATAGGTTGTCTACAACTTATTGACAAACCAACAAGAACTACCCCAACTTCCAGCACCATAATTGATTACATTTACGTAAACACGGCCCTTACTGGTCAAGTACTACTGATTATACGTTATGATGACATCTCAGACCATCTTCCCTTATGCGCTGAACTTAGATATACGGCCCTAAAAAAGTCAACAATGCGGCCTATTTTTCGTCCAATAAATCAGAGAGTTATCGAATTATTCTTATCCAAACTTAACAAAGAACTAAATATAGCTGAAAAGCGGAATAACAACAATCTGGATAGCCCGATCTCAATAATGAGCGACTTAACAAACTTGTGCTGCCCAAAAAAGACAATGAGGCGAAAGCAGTATAAGGTCTCGAAAAGCCCCTGGATTACAACCGGCATCCTAACATCCATCAAGCAGAAAAATAAATTATATGCTAAATACTTAAAAACGAAAAACTCGATTATTTTCGAAGAATATAAGAAATATAGAAACAAAGTAAATCATGTAAAAGAAGCTGCTAAGCGTAACTACTTTCAGACATTGTTTGAATGCAGTTCTAATTCATCTGTCACTTGGAAATATGTCAACCAACTTCTCACGAAAACCAAACCAAAATCTTCAGTACCATGTACCTTACAAGTTGAAGGTCGAATGATTACTTCACCTCAAATAATTTGTGACTAAATTAATGACCACTTTGTGAAAATTGGTGAAAAATTAAGCGCTGCTTTAACAACTAGTAATAAGCTGCATTATAAGAATTTTCTTGGTAAGCGACAAACCACCTCCATTATGTTAAAGCCAACTGATAAATATGAAATTGCTGGGATTATTGCTAGTCTCGACAACCATAAATCGTCAGGATATATTGATATTCCAGTGACCTTAATCAAGGAATCTAAATTTTTAATAGCTCGCTATCTTGCAAATGCTTTTAACGAATGCATGGTATCTGGTTTTTATCCGGATATCCTAAAAATTGCCAAGGTTATTCCATTGCATAAAGGTGGATCTACATTGGACTTATGCAATTATAGACCAATTTCCATACTTTTTCCGATAAATAAAATTTTCGAGACGATCATTCACAAACGGCTAGTCGACTATTGGGAAAAGTTTGACATGTTTACCACATCACAATTTGGCTTCAGAAGAAATCATTCGACCAACCTTGCTATCACTCACTTATACGAAAAAATACTTCAACAGCGTGATGAAAATAAATTGGTTTGCGGCATCTTTCTAGATTTCGCAAAAGCGTTTGATTGTGTCAATTATAGCATTCTGCTAGATAAACTCTGAGAGCACTATGATATTAGAGGAAATGCCTTAAGCTTATTGAAATCATATCTTTCAAACAGACAACAATATACTGAATTTAGCAATCAAATTTCTTCTACCTTTCTTCCAGTTACAATTGGAGTGCCGCAAGGTAATGTACTCGGCCCATTCTTATTTTTAGTATATATAAATGACCTGCCCAATGCTTGCAATATTGACAATATGATCTTATACGCTGATGACGCAGTAGTAGTATGCGCAGATAAAAATTTGGAAAAACTTAAAATGGATGCAGAAAATAATTTTTGCAAAATTGAAAACTGGATCAGTTGCAACAAACTGACCCTAAACTACAAAAAGACCAACTGCGTATTATTCAATTCCAAACGAAGCGAACCTCAAATTCAATTTAGTATCCACACCAGTAACTCTCCCATTGTGTCTACTGATGTTATCAAATATCTGGGGGTCTGGATTGATAGCAAACTGACGTGGAAAAATCATATTCACTTTGTTGTTGAAAAATTGTGCATTGCTAAAGGTATTATTTGCAAACTGCGTCATTATATTCCTAATACTGTGTTGCGAAGTGTTTATTTTGAAATTGTTTACTCACATCTGCAATATGGAATTACATCCTGGGGGAAAGTCGCTGCAAAATATACGGATAGAATTCGAGTTCAACAAAACTACATAGTTAAGATCATGACTAATTCTTCCTTTTTAAGAGTAAAACTGTCTCCGATTTACCAACAATTAAATTTTTTAAATTTAAATAGCATTTACCATCTGGAAGTTTTAAAGTTTGTGTACAAATTTAGGTCTAAAACTCTACCTCGTGCTTTTCATAATTATTTTAGTTTGTCCTCTGAAACCCACAGAAATATCTCGACAAGATTTAGTACCGATAACAATTTGATTGTGCCTTTATTCAAAAAATCTGCCTCCCCGCAATCTATTCGGTATGAAGGGAGTAAAATTTGGAATAACTTACCTCCTGAAATTAAAAATAATGATCGCATCGGTTACAAATCATTCATAAAATACATACAAACATATCTACACAGTATTCAACAGCTATAGCCCCAAAGTTATTCACTGTCTTGAATTATTTTCTGCCAAAGTTTTTTCTTAGTTTGATTTATTTTTTTTATTGATAGTTCTTAAATGTGAATAATAGTTAATCATATCTGCTGCAAATATCCTCGCCATGTGATACTGCTTGCAATATATATGTGTTGTTTTCAATTTGTGTAACTGGAATATAGTGTGTTTGTTCTTTTCTTTTCCCGTTTGCTGTGTATTTGCTGTTTTGTTATTTATTGTATGTATTGTAGTAGATCAGCTCTTTGTTTTTGCAATTCAAATTATGGTGACAGGTTGCAGACTCGAGGACCGTCCAGCTGCGTGAGCTGGGCATTATGGTCTTTTCGCAGCCTCTCACCGGGAAAAACGCCCTTTCTTGTATTTCCTGAACAAAAATAAACCAGACTACTATGGTATAGATAATGCTACAAATTGCACGAGACAAACTATTAATGACATGCAGGCTGTCAGGTATCGGTACACTGTACATGTAGCCCAGGCCTGTGATATTATCCCGAATGTGATAGTCTTGTGGGATTTAAGGAGGATATACTCAGTACTGTTCATTATGAGGGGTTAGTTGGACTCACACTTTGAGGGAAGGATAACTCATATAAGTCTGTCATGCATCTTTACAATTTACGGCAGTGGCAAAGATTACGGGTAGGTAATTTATCGTTTTAACATTCAAGCTTTCGAGCATATTGAAGGTACTGGTACAGCATTTGCATACTATGTAACCACTGTTCAAAAAATAGAAATTCTGTGGGCATCTTTTCTTAAGGCAGTGTCTATTTGCTGATAACGGCATATAGCTTTTAGGTCTGTTTTGCCGCAGCTACATAACCCCATGTCACACGAATATTACATCTTATTCTATTCTACTGTCTTCACAAACTCAATTGTTAACCCCAGATCACACGAAGCGATCCGAAGCAAAACGAACCAAAGCCGCGATGAGAATCAAATCCAAAACTAGTGCAGCACTTCCCAATACGCTGCGCTCTATCCACTGAGCTATTGAGAAGTTGTGGCAATCTAGCACAAAATGGCTCTTAAAAACTTTTGATGTCACAGCTTATCGATAATGTCTGGCAACCACTAGCGTTCTTTAGCCGCCAGTTGCGCAAGCCCGAGACCAAATATAGCGCTTTTGACAGAGAACTTCCGGCTGCGTATTTAGCTGTACCACACTTTCGCTATTATTTGGATGGACGTTCATTTACGGTTTTCATGGATCACAAGCCCCTCACTTTTGCTTTCAACAAGGTTTCCGATCCATGGTCCAATCGACAGCAACGCCATCTCGCTGCAATCTCAGAGTTTACTACCGACGTTTGTCACATCGCAGAGAAACGAAATGCAGTCGCCGACGCATTATCTCGAGCAACTCTTGGATCAGTGGTAACCAGTATCCAGCAAGAGGTAGATTACGTCAAATTAGCCAAAGATCAACAGTGCCAGGAGATCAAAGATTACCGCACTTCCATCACAGGACTTCGGTTCGAAGAGATACCTGTTGGAGCGACAAATGTTTCTCTTCTCGACGACATCTCTACTGTACGCCCCGACCGGTCGTTCCATCAGCTTGGCGAAAAAAACTTTTTGACGTAATCCATGGACTATCGCATCCGTCCATTGAAGCCACGCGACGACTGATGGCGTCTAAATTTGTTTGGCATGGTCTCCACTAGCAAGTCAGGCAATGGGCTACGCAATGCATCTCGTGCCAAAAATCCAAAGTCCACCAACATGTCAAATCGTCGCTTCACACACATCCTCCGCCCATTCGTCGTTTCGATCATGTTAACATTGACATTGGGTCTTTACCACCCTATCAGGGAAATCGCTATTTGCTAACCATGGTTGATCGCTTTACCCATTGGCCTGAAGCAGTACCTTTGGCAGACACGACGACACTCAGTTGTGCTCGAGCTTTCCTCACGCACTGGGTTGCAAGATTTGGAGTGCCACAGGACATTTCCACTGACCGTGGTCCGCAATTTACTTCAGATTTATGGGAAGCCTTTAATCAGCTCTTGGGCATCTGCCTTCATCGAACAACTGCTTACCACCCACAAGCTAATGGTTTAGTTGAACGTTTCCATCGTCACTTAAAGAGCGCGCTCATGGCACGCCTGACTGGTCCGAACTGGGTGGATGCCTTGCCTTGTACTCTTCTTGCAATTCGAACCGTTCCCAAAGATGATCTTCATTGCTCTTCGGCTGAACTGGTGTATGGTTCTCCCTTGTTGGTATCAGGGGAGTTTGCTGGTGATTCTCCTTTGGACTGTGAACCTGGGGATTTCCTTTCTTGGCTATGTGCACGTGTCCAGACATTTCAACCCACCTCTCTGTCCCGTCACTCTACTCCATCCACAGCCGTTCCTCCATCTCCTGCTACAGCTGATTTTGTTTTTATTAGAAAGGATTCCCATCGCCCTTCTTTGATCCCTCCTTATGAAGAACCCTTTCGTGTTTTGCACAGAGGCGAAAAAGTATTTGAACTAGATCTTGGCGGTCGCAAAGAGACTGTTTCCACCGACCGTCTTAAGCCTGCTTACCGTATTTATTCGAGTATAACGCGCAAAATTTTGTACTAATCTTTAATCAAAAATTTAGGGTGCGCGTTATACGCGCGAATTTGTTGAAATTATTTTGGATTATCGTAGAATAGTACAATTGCGTGACTATTGCTTATATGGTTTTAGCGAATACGGATGCGTGCGCTCGTGCATGCACACACTAATGCGAGACAATTTCGTGCGCGCACACGCACATGCGACAGCTGAGCGTGTGTTGGACATTCCCGCTGCGCAAAGAAAAATAACTATGCGTATCGTTCTAGCGTACTCGACAAAACCATTGTTTCTTTATTGCGTTTGTGGAGTACGCGCTCATTGTTGCTTACGACGCAAACAGCAGTAGTTACAATTATCCTTGGTCTGAGCTGAGAAAAAGTGAAAAAAAATTTTATACCAATTTTAACTCAAAAAATAAGGGTGCGCGTCATACATGAGTGCGCGTTATACTTGAATAAATACGGTACATTGATTCGTTAAATCCGCCTGCTATGCCAACGAGAAATCGCAGAGGACGATCCAAAAAGAACGATGCTGCGTAGTTTTACGATTCATAGGCCTAATCATTCTTGTTAATTATTTTCTTATCGTCTTGATAGTTGCTTAGGTTTTGAACTTCATTGTTTTTACGTTCTCGGGGGGAGCTGTGTAGCAACACTTTCTCTAACATTTAAGACGCGTCTTGTTGTTATGACGTCACAATCCACTCGTAGATTTCAGCTTGTGCTTGTTGTGTTTTTCTCTCCTTGTTGACCATTACGAGAATACAGCTTAACTAGATACACGTGTCGTGATACGGCTATAACGTGACAATTAGGTTATATGAACAAATTGAAACAGTGAAATTAATGAATACGACAAGTGACGGCAACTAGGGAAAATTCAATCCAACCGCAAAGGGTTAACTGTTTACTCAAAAGTCTGCAGTGATCACTTCCTACCAGACTGTAACGTTCGAGAATCGAGATCTAAAGAGTGAATTAACAAATTTCAAACAAAAACATCCATAAAAAAGTGATGCAGTGCCCACAATCTTCAACTTTAGCGGCTACAGTACAGTCACTGATGTTCTCATTGCTTCAACTATGCGTTCGGTAAATTAATTAAGTCAAGGTCGCCTTGTAAGAAAAAGATCCAAAGCTACAGAAAGACATAAAACAAGCTGTGTTTTCATGTTATACTAATGATTTATGTTATGCTGTATAATATGGTGAAATTCTGGTGTACTTGTGTTAAGTGTGTGGGCCACTTACTGCTGTCTCAGTAAAATTTTCACATACTTAGGTTTTATTATCACCGTCTCTTGGACCGCATTGATGTGACTGCATTTCTAATGCCGCGACAGTCACCTATGCGGTATAAAAGTGCTTTGTTGTTGTTGTGTTTTTACTATTGCATCGCACATTCTAACCTGTTGTGTTGTCGCTGCATGCTTCCTTATTTTCAGCACTGCTATATCATGTGTTCATGCTGTTTATTATTTCGTGGCTAACAAGTCACCAAGTCGCAATAATACTTCTTATACTTGATTGAGGTAGAGTACTAAAAATTTTATAGCATCATATACAAAAAATGCATGGGCACAAAAAAAAAACTGCATAACATTCATACAATACTTCACAGAAACATCTTCGCCGATTATTTATTCCCAATACCGGTACTTCTTGATCCAAGCAGAATTTTTTAAAACTTGCAACAGCTGTCACGATAGAGATTTCCTTCAATTTTAAGCAAAGAGCTGGGTTGCATTTGCAGCAAACAAACACACTCTGTAACAGTACCACAAGAGTACCAATTCAAGCTTTCAATGTGACTGAGTTGAAAATCATATATACCGGTATAAAACATCTTTATCATAATCATGTGAAACATCATTATCACCAGAATCACTTTCATCTGCTGAGTAATTGCAAGGTTGAAATAGAAATCCTTGAATGCGTTTTTTGCTCATCATTTACATACTGCCAGACTGTAACGTAACAGCATACTGCAAGAAAACAGATAATATGTACGTAACATTTTTTTCACCATTAGAATTGCAACTAACTCTTCAGCAGGCTTCAACTATCGACTGGACATGAGAACAGTGGAATTAATCAAATAAATCTTCATTATACTCACTATATTACGTTGAAGCATGTAACGAGTTGCGGGGCTCATCGCCGCGGCATAGCAACTGGGCTACACAGCTCCAAAGAAACGTTGTAGTGGTGGCAAGCCGTCACAGCAGTGGCACTGTGCCGATTTGACTGACACAAGATTTGAACCCCAGACCTCCCGCACCGATGGCATGCTGGCTAGGCAACTGAGCTAACGACCGAAAGGACAATAATTTTTTTTAGGCAAATTGGGCCTAGCACAGAACCCGTAACTGCCATAGTATGGTATGTATAGGACGTACTGCACAGTGTTTATACTAGGCTAATATAATGAGTTGTGTAGATATGGAGTAGCAGGCAAAGTGTGATGAAGTCAGAGCCTGGGTAAATGCATTTACCCTGACAGTTAATGTATCTTGACTATTTTGAAGGCTAGCATAGCATCATACTAGCTGTGCACTCTTTTGCATGCGAAAAGCAGGCCTATCCTCCACTAACTACTACACTAGCACTAAGTAGACCAGGGCAATCTAAATCAGTAGCGGTAAATGGATCTTAAGACTCCATTACACTGTAAATGTTTTTAATCATTTTGGATCACTGGTTGCGAAATCAAGCTAGCCAATCCAGTAACTGTAAAATCGGTTTAGAGTATTTAGAGTATGGGTAGTTTAGTTAGGAAATGAACCACTGTGCATGCCTAGTTCAGTAGTTAAGAATCGAACCATCGTACATACTACTGGTAATTTCACACAGCTGTTCACCACTGTAGACTAGATACCAGCACCAATAGTTATTTTCTTACTACACCAGTCATCTTCGAAACCGATCATTAACACAGTATTGTATGAAAATAATTTCACTACTTAGTTTATTGCGTTACCTTCTCTTTTCAGCTCAGATGGCCGAGTGGTATAGAGCGTCTGTCTCTTTGAGCTGTAGACGCGGGTTTGATTCCGAGTTGGGTCAAACCGATGACTTTAACATTGGTATTCACAGCTTCCCTGCTTGACGCTCAGCATTAAAGGGACAGTGTGGAGAACATGCCGGCAAGTTTACTTGTTGTGCCGTTGGGAAAGGCACTTAGCAGGATTCCCCCATCTTGGTGTGGTAGACAGATGGCTGGCAACTCCTAAGCGAGCTCGTATAGCGCATTGATCGCTTTCTCGTGATAAGAGGATAAATATGCAACTAACAACAACTTTTACGATTCGACTATCGAAGGTGAACTAGACTACCGCAGCTGCTGCGTATTGAAATGCGTCTCGATTAAATCCCAACGATACGTCATAAAAACGATAGCCAATCAAAATCGAGTAGTGAATTTTCATATTTTTTTTCGTTTTTTATGGATTTTTACCAAACTAGACAGCGTTGAAGTTCTTTTTTTTTTCCAAAAAGTTCAGAATAATTTTGTTGATTTTTTGATAAATAATTTTTCTAGACCATACCCGGCCTTTAAAATACCATTTTCACAGAGAGTCCGACTCAAGTCAGAGGTCATGCTCAAGTTTGCTTTTACAATACGAGCCTAAAAGAAATGGTTAGACTGAACAAGTGTGAAATACTGATCAAGGGTAGAAAACAATTGCTACTCTGATTATAAATCATCTTGGCAATATCTTCTTCGCTCAATCTGAAAAGGGGCAAAACATTTGAATATCGACAGACAAGGATAGCAGAATCAAAACCTGTAGCTAAGTTACTAACGTTATTGCCTAATTCTGAAGGCAGGAAAGAAAAGAACGTATTTTCTCATTCTGTGCAGAAGAGTAAATATTTTTCAAGGATTACTTTTCTATTCAAATACATGCATTCTTACCATCTTTAAGTTTGAACAGTAGCAAAGGCTAGATAATGCGACAATTGCATTCTCTTCTTTGCTTCTTTATTAACTAACTTTTTTCTCTGAGTGTACACAGTCTAACGGGTTGCCAGTAACTTCGCACATGGTAACTTCGCCACACTTTCATACATTGAAAATTTACATTGCCTACACCGAAACAAGACTTCAAATTCCCGGTTGTCATAAAAAAATTTTATCGGGTTTTTCCAATTGAATTTATTAAGGTGACATCGTCACATGGTAACTTTGCCACATAATCGAAACTGTGGGGGAAGATGTGGGGAGAGTGCATGGGATGAATGGGGAAGTGTGTTGGGGTGTAGCAGTGTAGGTGGAGATCAGGGGAACACCTCCCTCTTATACCTCTTCCCACATCTCGCCCCACACCCCAACACATTTTCCTACTATCCCCACATCTCCCCTCACCTTCTCAAACTGTGGCGAAGTTACCATGTGACGAAGTTTCTGTGGTGAAGTTGCAGTGGCGAAGTTACCATGTGGCGAAGTTACTGGCAACCGTCTAACGCTGCTGACATGCACCAACTTTGTGCTGAGAATGGAACTGGTTATTGTAGCTGAAAGAACCTATACCTGCTGTTTCTTTTGGCAGAATTAAACTTTTAATTGATAAAGCTCATAAAACTTCTTTTGCTACTTGTTCCTCATTTAGGAAGTTTTTATATCGGAATGTCTTCACTTTTATTGTACCATTTTTGATGGGTAGGCAGCTGACTTAATGGCTTTTACTTGATGTAACAGTAGTAGGTCTATCGGTAATTCCTAAATACAAATTTAAGAAGGGGTTTGCATTAGTTCCAAAACAAGAAATTCTTTTATTCCATGAATGACAAATAGAATGAGTGCCTGAGTGGTAAAGGCATTTTAAAGTGACAACTTTGGAATATTGTCACTAGCATTACCATAGTTTAGGCAAACGTTTAACTAAAGGCTAAGCTTAATTATTGTCGTATAGCATGAGTTAGGTCTGTATCGCAAATATCCGGTCCACTTCAGTCTTCATTTCGAAACAATACTGCACGGATTAGCAGAGTCGTTGAAGCCAAAAGTCAAAAACATCAAATTTTTATATGCCATGTTAAAAAAAGTAATTATGCCCTCAAAAATTCAATTGTGATGCAGAAAGCTCCTGGGCTTTTGCCCACTTTAACTAAACATGTGGACAGGGTGATTCCATATACAGTCCATGATACATTCAGAAAAGATTCATCTGAGTACAACGCAAAGTAGCATGTAACATGCGAGGTCTACCAAAAATATCACGCACTTGTTTTCTAAACAAGGTAAATGTTGCAACGAATCACAATACAACTTTCTATGAAGACTAAAACCACTCTCTAAAAATGGCATCACATATTGTTTCATGTTCTACTTTTACTGCAATAATGAGAGCTCATGTCATTACAAACTCTGTATCACAACCAGTAACAAGCTAAAAAATTTGGAGAATCCAGGGAATGATTTAGATAATGAGAAATTCTATTTTATTTGTCTTCAGGAACAACTGCTAAAAAAACGTCGTCATGCATTAAAAAGGAAGGGGGAGTGTTCCAGTGAGCCCAACCCCCTGAGGTAGTTTATTGGCAATGGTCAACAGCTATAATTTCTTACCAATTATCATTATCGCTTATTAAATTATTTTTTATCGGTTACCACCTTTTGTTGCACCATTTTTCATTATTGCAGAAACATTATCTTGATAAATAAATCTAATACAATGCTCCAAGGTTCGGACTTTGGCGTTATGAAAAAAAACTCTTACACAATACATGCTTCTTGCATAAGCAGGGTCGTCACTACCAAGGATGCAGGTGGTGCACTGCACATGAGCCCCAGACCAAAAGAGACCTACATTGGGGATGGAACTTCCATTTCAATTTCTAGAGAACGTTTCTCAAAGAACATGTTTTGTTTTGGGCTCCGTACTATTGTTTACCCAGGCACCACCAGACATTGTGCAGAAGGCACATTATTATTTGAGCTCGTCTTATTATTGCATAAGCGCAGAAAGCACTTGCTGGATGCAGCAATACTTTCCGCCAGATCAACAAAACAAAGCTATTTTTGAAAAAAACGTTAGGAAAGAAACTTTAAAATAATATCTCGTGAAACTTTTATAAAGCTGTAGATAAGATAATATACCTCCTGATGATCTGCTGAAGTGAAACAGTCTGTAGAGGTTTTTACTTTGTGTTTTTAAATAAATAAAGCCGTAGATATAAAGTTGCTAATTGTTTACTTTCAGCACTTCTAAAACGTGATAATTACATCTTCTTGTACATTCTAGCGCAAAATGTTATAATTACGTCCACTCAGAAATCACACCTTTCCATGCCAAATCGTCTCAACGCCAAGACGTGCCAATGTCGAGTCGTACCAATGTTGAGCCATCCCGATGATGAGTTGCGTACTGCCCATTAGGGTGTGCCAAAAAAACGCGACCTTCTTCAATTTTGCTATAACTTGGCACGTTGGCAGAATGGTGCATTTGGGTAAAAAAACTGATGAGCTAAAAGTTTTTCAAAATCCAACAATGTTTGACGCCCCAAAAGTGACCTCACAGTTTTTACAATGGGCTGCGAGCCCAAAAACAAGCTAAAATGGCATATCTTGGGAAGTGCAGCAGCTAGAGACGTGGTTCATGGCTTATTGGATGCAAAATATAGGATTTCCTATCTCATGTTGATTCATTATGTAAGGCTAAAATGACTATTTTGGGAGTAATTACAAAAACAGATTTTTTTAACAACCAATGCATAGCACAGGGTGTCCCCAAAAAAAATGACACCATTTGAGATGCAAATATCTCCCAAAATTATAACTCGAAATCAATGAAATATGACGGGCATATGAGTTGATATAATTCATTTTAAAAGATATTGTCATTTATGCGGTGTCCGCAGTACAACACATGTGCTTACTGATTTTGAGAAATTCACAGATTTTCAATGTATGCTCCTCCAGCAACATGGCAAACGTCTAGCCGATAACCGAGTTCATCCCAAACTTGCTGCAGCATGTCTTCTGTAACAGTCTCTAACGCTGAAGAAATTTTTTGCTTCAATTCCACTAAGTTTGTGGACAGAGGAGAGACGTAAACTAAACCTTTTACATAGCCCCAAAGAAAAAAATCGCAAGGGATCAAGTCAGGTGATTGCAGGGACCATTTTAGCAAGACTTTGTCATCATTCCCAGCATTCGTTCTCATCAAATAAGCTCGTACTGAAGGTTTTCAGCAAGACGGTGCTCAACCCCACTGGAAACTTTCAGTACGAGCTTACCTGAATGAGAATCTGCCAGGAAGATGAATTGGACAAGTTGAGAATTACGACAGAGTCTTGCTAAAATGGCCCTCACGACCACCTGACTTGATTCCTTGCGATTTATTGCAAACCTATGTTCACAGGCCAGTACCTACGCTGGGAATCCTTTACGTCGATAAAACGTAAAGCCAGTTTAGTGTCAATGCTTGTTCAACGTGCCTTGAAGATCTGCTCCAAAAGCAAACTGAAGGAAGAAATCAACCGGATCAAGGAAATCTTACTGAACAACGGATACCCTAAGGATTTTGTTCTTAAACAAATATCTAAGAAGATCACGCAGTTTTCACACCCCAGGCGGTTTGACCCAGATAAGTGTCCAGTCTACCTCCAGGTCACCTACACTGGCAAGGCGGCACTGACACAAGAAAGAAACCTCCGAATAGCTGTTGAAAACTGTTAAGGATCCGTGGCTTTATGAACTGTATTTGTCTCCAGACAAATGCTGCCTGATAGTCGGAAGGATGTTCTACCTGCCATTCAAAAGAGTTCCGTCATCTATGAGTATAAGTGTCACTGTGACGGTACGTAGGTAGAACAGCTCAACGACTTCAAGATCGCATCAAGCAGCTTGTTTTGCAATGGCTACGACAGCACACAGTCTCCCAGCGGGTGCAACCTAACCGAGAGTGCAAGCGTAAACAACCCACTCCAGAATGTGACTCGGCAATTGGACAACACTTATTAGAAAACGACCAATGTGCTGCCAATTACAACGATGATCAATTCTCTATTCTGGACACTGCGCGCAGCCCTTTCCATCTTAGTCTGCTCGAAGCCAGCTACATTAAAGTACGGCGACCTAATCTATACAAACAGAAAGAGTTTGTCTATACTCTTAAACTGTTTAAGTAGAATTTAGGTTCGCATGACTTGTCCAATCAGAACTGTACGTAACTTTCCGCGCTCAATTGGATTCGTTAATGTAGCTACCGCTTTGCTGCCGTCCGAAACTGATATTTATGAATTGCCAGATTTTGCTTTCTCGTTTCCACTTTGACGCGATTACCTATTGAAGAGTGCATCACGAAAAGCTTCCGAGACAACAACTTTTTTCAAAGCTACTCAAAAGAGTTACTGGGACAACAGCGCTCTCCAAGAGTTATGACAGAGGATTTCTTGAAGCATAACGCAAAAACAGCTTTTTTCAAAGGTATTCTCAAGTTTTGTACCGCCAATCAATTATTCAAGGTCCCTTTGCTGTCTCCTGGCCGATGTATCCACCCAAATTAATAAAGCAAATTTAAAATTAAATAACAATACTATGCATTGGTTGTTACAAAAATCTGTTTTTTCGTACTTACTCTTAAAATTGTCATTTTAACCTCACATAATGTATTAACATCAGATAGGAAACCCTATATTTTGCATCCAATAAGCCATGAACCACAACTCTAGCTGCTGTACTTCCCAAGATATGCCATTTTAGCTTGTTTTTGGGATCGCGGCCCATTGTGAAAACTGTGAGGTCACTTCTAGTTGTTGGATTTCGAAAAACTTTTAGCCAATCAGTTTTTTTACCCAAATGCACCATTCTGCCAACGTGCCAAGTCATAGCAAAATTGAAAAAGCTGCGTTTTTTTTGGTACACCCTACTGCCCATGCTTCATCATTATAAGCATCGAGGGCAGAACTGTATTCGACAACACCAATTTGACATGAGACGACTTGGCGTCACTGACTCCTTGTTGGGACGACTCTAAGATTAGGCTAGAGTGATATTAGGGTTAAGGTAGGGTAGCTTAATACTTGGGTGTTATTAGGGTTAGGGTAGCTTAATACTTTCGCCAAATCATTTCAACGCCAAGATGTCCCAACGTCAAGTCATTCCAATGACAAGTCGGTCATGCCAAGGTATCTCATGTCAAATCGGTCATGCCGAATAGTCACGTACTGTCAGTATCTGTGCTACAAGAGCAACCTGCAGCAGTTAATTTGAAAATAACAAGTAAAACCAATAACATCATATGACTCATAAAACGCAGTTTGTTGTGGCTTCCCATATTTTCAGGCTAATAAGCCGATTTTTGGGACCTAAATTCTTTACCTATTTTTGTGGGGTCAGCTTACTGTGCGGATATAAATTTGGACAAAAAACAAACAGTAGGCAAAATTGATCTTAAAAGCATGTACTAACGGTCAATAAAAGTGCATGCGGTAAACAATAATAAAAACTCGTCAGCAATGCAACTTGATTAAAATTAATTAAATTCATCATTTTTATCATCAGAATCGTCAAATTCCATTATTGAGCAGATACTTGGTTATCATACGGGTCATTTTCTGCTGTTATTACCAGGAGTTCAGTGGATGCATTGCTGTCTTCCTTCTCGTCAGCTACCCCTACCTACTACCCCTAATGGTAAGTAATTGCATTAAGTCATGCAACAATAATACACCAGCGCGAAAAAAAGCGAGTGAGGAGAAAAAGAGCGAGAGAGGAAAAAAGAGTGAAAAAGAAAAAAAAGCTTGTTGCTTTAAGAAAAAAGGTACCTGTAGCTAACAAATTTTTCCACTTCGGTTTATTAGGTGGTAATATCCAAAACCTCTCATTTTTAGAGCTAAAAATGGACTCTGCTCATTCGCTGGTTCGACTTATTAGCTAGAAAATGCGGTATTTTTAATAACCTCAACGTCAAAAAGAAAAAGAAGATTAAAATTGGGGTAAGCCGATTTAGATTTGCAAAATAATGCTTGTTCTGAAATTGTTCATACTTCATTGTAAGCTTAAGTTGTTCACTGAATTACTTACCTGTTTGAGCATGTGTTTTTTTGGGGGAAGGGGGGTTAGTGTCTGGCACAATAATATTGTGCATTGATTAAAAACGTTTACATACAACTTTAAACTATAGTTATTTTAAATTAAAAACGCACTTGGATTGTTGCAAAAATAATTTCCAAACTTGTCTCTGTGTTCAGCATTAACTGAGCGATGAACAAGCCTTTTCTTCTCCAAAACCTGACAAAAATTCATTGTCATTGATTGATTTGTTCATATTTATCCTCCCGTCACAAGAAAGCGACAGAGGCGCTATGCATAGGACGAATCCAGACTCGCTCAGGAGTTGCCGTTATTTCCAAGTCATCCGCTTAAAATTTCATTCTGACTTTTTCAATTGACTGCTAGCTAAAAACTGCCAAGCAGAGATAATTGTCGTGAAGCGTCTTATCCAAGGACACAGCAACGTGACTTCGGTGAAAATCGTACCACAAATCTCATGATCATGAAGCGACGCACAAACCAATTGCGCAGCGTTGCCGACAAATACAGATATAATAAGAAAATTGACACTAACTATATGACTAATACAGACATAATAAAAAAATTGACACTAACATACCAAAAGGTAAAGTTTAAGGAAGAACTGTAAAAACCAGAAAAACACGTTATTGAAAATGGCCAGTCAATAGTTCCAAAAACTTTTTGTATTGAAGACCTATCTACAAACTTAAGTTTACAAGTGTATTTATTGGAAGTGTCTAGAGCATCGGCAGGGCATGCTATGGAATGGAAGACGATTTTTTTATTTTCCATAGTACAAAATTTCTTCCATTCCTTACCAAAAATTTTCCATTCCATACTAAAACTTTTTTCCATATTCCATTCAATTTTTTCATACTAATGTAATTTAACGTGATAGTAAAAATGTACTATTATTAAATTATGCGACATGCGTGTTATCTGCAGGATAAGCTTTCCAACCTAAAACTAGTCATGCTCATTCGTTAAACAATCCTACATTGCAAAAAAGCAATGAATAAACACATGCATGCAAACACAAATGCAGTGGCGTAGCGAGAAATTTTAAAAGGATGGGGGGGTCATAATTTCCACATTTTTTCCAGCGTGTTTTTTTTTTTTGGTAGAACAGATTTAAAGCTGATTGAAAAACAAGAAAAGCTTTAGGGGGTTTGGGGGCATGCTCCTCCGGAAAAATTTTGAAACTTTACTCGCTGTAATGGCTATTTTAGTGCTTTCTGTATATTTTTCAGGCAAATTTTGTTTGAAATTTTTGACCCTAATTCTTGGCCAAATATGATGCATTTTGTTCCCACATTTTCGATTATGCGTGCTTAAGGTGTAAGGCTTATTGCTATCGAAAAGATTCGAAATTATGGAAAAATTGTATACATCCAAAACACTTTTGAAAATGGCTAGTGGTAGGATGTATACCCCTGGCCCTCATCCTTCCCCCTGGTCATGAGCTACAGAAATCATCAAAAGAGTGTGGCATATTTTAGATACTTGGCACCATCAGTATTTTTCTTTTTTACTAAAAGGCAGAGTCAAAAAAGAGGGGGGCATGGCACAATGCCTCCCACTAAATACGCTCCTGCATAGACGTAAACAATGTAGGAGTATTGAAACTTAATGCAAAATAACAATGCACTGAGTCACTGCATGCTGAAAACTTACTACGCAGAACCGAAAAGTGACTAATTAATAATTATTCTCATTTTAGTTCGGTAGCACTTCGTAATTTGTTATAAGTTTTGATATCTACGGTATATGTAATTAGTATGGAAGACGATCTTCCATTCCATTTTTCACATCTTCCACTCCATTCCATTCTGAGCATCTTCCATATTCCATACCGAAATTCTCCTTCCATTCCATAGCATGCCCTGAGCATGGGCAGCCTTTTATAGAAACAAACAAGCTGTTCGCTGCAGCGTGGGAAAATCGGACACCACGTGACAGCGACGTCACTAAAGAAACCAAGCAGCAAGTGCAGCAGCCATTTGGTTAGTAAAACCGGGCCAGTGCTCTAGACAATGCCTTATTTATTAGTCACTACGTGCAGCACATCCAAGTCAAAAGCACAATCATTAGCAAAAATACAAATTCACATGCATTAGTGACATGGTGACTGAGAAGGGACCGCGAGGTCTTCAAGTCAGCAACCAACCTGTGAAGTCATACATGGCATTACCACTCTACAGGGGAAAAAACAGTGCATGAAGCATATGCATGGTGAATACAGCAAGATTTTAATTACAAGATATCTAGAAGCTGACACATAAGGTGCAAGACACGTCCCTTAAAATAACAAGAAAAATGCAAATACCAACATTAAACGTAAGCACGAGGCAGAAAACTCAAGCAAAAAGGCAAACAATGATCTGAACAAGAACACAGTTAAAGTTGACTTAAGATTCTATTTGAATAAGGTACATGGAGTAAGGTTTGTTAAAGACTGTTGCCTAATATCTTAAATTGTGATAAATAAGCTTCATAGTTTGCTGAAGTGTTAATTACCTTGTCTTACAAATATAATATTATCTGATTATATCCACTGTACGAACAATCATTGCGATGAGTCACCAGCATTTCCTTGATGAGATTGCTACCAAGATGGATGGAGTGTACAAACAACTGGATGAGTATGAGGCTGACTTTGTAACAGCATGTAATACAACACCAAACCCAGTTGCTGCTGCTTTTCCTTCTTTTTCAGGTAGGCCTGCAAACTTGGAAGAGCAATGGAAGCTGCTTCAAGATCTGTACGCTGTGGTCGATGATTTAAAGGCTCTAGTCCGTTCTACCCAGGATAGGATTCAGAGTGCTGAAAAATTTATTGATGATCTTGAGCAGTATGGTAGATCAAACTGCCTCATCATCCATGGAGCCAAGGATGCTTCAAAAGAAGGGAAGTACCTAGAATGCGAAAATTTTGTGTGTGACTTAATCAATGAGAAGATTAAACCGGAAACACCATTGCAGGTCCATGATCTTGATATTGCCCATCCCTTGCCTGCTCGTAAGGGAACCCCGGTAATCATCAAGTTCCTCCAGAGAACTCAACGCAACTACATCTACGCGAAGAAAAAGATCTTGAAGAGTTCTGGATTGGTCATCACGAAATCTTTGACAAATCGCCGCCTGAAGCTTCTCGAAGCTGCTAGGAGTAACTTTCCATGGAGATCTGTGTGGACCATGAAGGGAGATGTTTATGTCTTCCACAAC
Source organism: Trididemnum miniatum (assembly GCA_964006365.1). Lineage (NCBI taxonomy): Eukaryota > Metazoa > Chordata > Ascidiacea > Aplousobranchia > Didemnidae > Trididemnum > Trididemnum miniatum. The sequence continues at coordinate 32,039,258 of OZ023233.1, forward strand.
AATAGAAGACAGGTGATACATGATTTTGATGATATAAATAAAATTAAGTCTGAACCTGCTTATGCTCGAGCTGTTTCTGGGTAAAATGTGACTAGTTCAGTACATAAATCTAAGGATAGTCTTAATTTTAAACCGTCAGTATCACCTATAATTTTCTGGACTTTTTTTTTTGTTGAAGAATGATTTGTGTCAACATCAAAAATCAAATTATTGGTTATTCATATTAAATTTCTTTGGCAAAGCTCATGTACCGTACCAGCGTCAACTTGCTTATTAGCTTCAGCAAAAAGGCTTCCTTACTGTTCTGCTATAGTTATATAGTTTTCTTTTATTTATTTCTGTTTGTGTGTGTTTTTTTTTTTTTTTTTAATTTTTAGTTGTTTACTTAACTTATATATTATATGCCCAAAGCAGCAAAATCCTCAATAACCTTCTGTAAAATCTGTGAAGCACCAATTTCAAAACGACAGAAGTACCAGTCTTGCTGTGCCTGTAGTGCAGAATTTCATCAAAAATGTATCAATCACTTGAATATAACCTCTCAAATGAAACCCTTTTACAATGATTGCCTATGCATCTCGTGTGCTGCAACTACCTCGCCATTTTTTTCCTTAACCGACAAGGACTTTTCTGAGTTGTTTCATGACCCTAAATCACCACTACCTTTTGCAGATGACCTTAATAGATTACTGTCAAATGTGCCTAATCATTTTGATCATGATCTTGATGACGCTGATAACATGTTTTTAATTAATAACCAATTGGATTCCTTTCTAACTGTTCAAGAAGTTCATAAGCTTTTATCTGGAAAGAATGAAGAATGTAGCTTTAGCACTATGTGTGTAAATGTTAGATCTCTCAATAATCCTCACAATTTCACTAAATTCGAAAGTTTGATCGCGGGTTTAGATTATCAGCCTCATATAATTGCAGTAAATGAAACATGGGATAAACCCCATACTACTGGTCAACACATGAATCTAAATGGATATGTTCATATATATCTAATCCTAGAGTTGCCAGCAGAGGCGGTGGTGTTGGAATGTATATTAAACAGAGCTTAATTTTTACTCCCTATGCCGAACTTTCAATCATGCATGAAAAACTTTTCGAATCTCTATTAGTTACTATACATTTTGAAGGTAAAAGGCTGATATGTGGCACTGTTTATAGACCTCCTCGTAATGATAACTTGGGGCTAAGTGGCTTTTTCGATTCTATCAAACTGGTATTAGGTGAACTAAATAAAACCAAAAGTAAATGTTTCCTGATGGGAGACCTTAACCTTAATTTATTAGACCTCTCTGATAAAAAGACTGAACAATTCACAGATATCATGTTTAATTACAACTTCTACCCCTTGATCAACAAACCTACTAGAATCACTGACTCGAGCTCTTCTACCATTGATCATATATGGACCAATGTCTCAAATACTAGTATCAAAAATGGTATAATTGCGCATTGTGTGGCTGATCATCTAACAGTCATACAAGTACCAAATCTTGGAAAAATCAAAACCAACTCGGTTTCTAAAGTAAGATGTTATGCTCTAAGTAACCTTAAAAAATTTAGTGCTTCCTTAGAAAATGCTGACCTTTGCAATGTAGAAAATCAAGATAATCCTGTTTTAAGAATTTATATGATTTGTTAATTGAAAAATTTGAGAAATTCATTCCCCTAAAAGAATCTTCTAAAACAACCAAACATTCTGAGTGGTATGATCGTGAACTAAGACGCCTAATGCTAAAAAAAGATAGATTGTATAAAAAATATCTTCTACGGCGCGATCTGACTTCTAAGAACGAATATCATAAGATAAGAAATAAGTATTTTCATCTTAACCAGTTAAAAAAAATAGAGTTTTATCAAAAAAAAATTCAAGAACTTTTATAATAATGTAAAGACAACGTGGCAGTAGGGTCATTCTTTTTCAGATCAACCAGAAAAAAGTAAAAATGTAACCCACCATCTCAGATTTTGATGAAATTTTTATATGTTGTAGAGAAAGTCATTCTGAGCAAATTGATACCAGTTTTAGCAAAATCGGTTGAGTAGGTCCAAAGTTATGCTTCTTTGAAAATCAACAATTTCATAATCAGTCAAGCGTGAAAATTTATCGATATTTTATATCGTGGATTTGCATGCAACATAACTCGGCTAGTTTTCAAGCTACATTCTTCAAATTTGGTGAAGGACAGGTCCAAAGTAGGTATTTGAAATTTACAAAGTTCCAGAACTCTTGGTCGCGCATGAGTGATTTTGTGCATGTTCTTGCAAACTGCATTTTGAAAATCACTCAACCGTTACGTAGTTTTGAAATGTAATATCAAACAAAGTCATGAATCAATTTCTTCAAGTAAGGTATCATTTGAAACGTCTTGATCTGCTCTTTCTGTTTAAAACATAAAATATGTGTGTATTTGAGGTTATCACATTAAAATCAGCAGAAATATTTTAATTTGCGATTTTTCATATTTTTTCGCAAGTTACAGTTTGCTCTTCAGCATATTTTGCTTGACGAATAATCATAATAATTGCTTGTACTGTAGCAGTCGATTGAACATCATAATATGTACAAACACAGAAAATTTACAAACACAAATGAATTAGAGTGTATATACATCAATAGTCGCTTTGCACACTAACGCTCAATCAAGTGTAACAAAATCGCTTTGGCAAAAAGTTACCATCAACTGCTGTAGGTGTATATCAAGCTATAGTAAAACCGCTGTGTTGCGTAGTCATTTTTGATGAAATAAAAGCGATTTTGCTCTACAAAACAAAAGATTTTCATTTATTAATCTCTTATGAAACAAAAAAAGCCAAAAATGTTTTTCGTGATTGGTTTTGACGCCGGTGGTTCTAGTATTTGTAGACTGGAATTAGCTTAACTATCTTAACCATGAAAAGCTCATAGTTAGGCTCTTTCTGGTTCAGACTTGAAATTTTTGTTAATTTTGGATGCCAAATTGCATTGCTGGGGAACCCATGTAACCACCTTAATTTTTAATTGCACAATTTCACTGGTTGTTTTCATGCTTTGAATAGTTAAATCAATGAGACTACGTACAAATCACATTACGGCAATTAAGAATGCTTATTCAGTTTGTGCTTTGTCCTGGGTCTAAACGAATCATAGCTTATATAGTGTGTTTTGCAAATACATTGAAACTCATTCATTATGATTATATCATTGATATAAGAGTTGCAATGCGTGCCTACTGGTACATATCGTCAATACTGAAAACTCTTCAAAAAAACACACTTTATGCATCTAAATATCTTTGATTAAGCTGATTTTTATGTTCTATCATTCACTTACTCTGCAATAATACTCACTTAAGTAAAAATTTTGCCACTGTTATGCGAAAAAATGAATTTTTTTGTTGATTGCCATTCATTTCTATGGTAACTTCATCGCTTGATGGCAACTCGTGCAGACCTCACTTGGGTGCACATGCGCAGCAAGCTACTGTGAAACGGGTGAATCAACTAGGCCTACTCCACGAGGGAAAAAGCATTGATAGTTTTCAAACAGCTTTATTCTGCTTTTTAATGGATGGTTGTACAGAGTTCCCTCTTGACAAGTTCTTGGTGGTGCAGAATTTTAACATATCTTCAAATAAAATTTTGAAGCGTTTTGCCATTATTTTGTCTGAATGCTACTGGTAGAATAAGAAATTGTTAAAAAAGATGATCTTTATATGAAATAGTTTGTCACTTTCCATCAGTAGTACCGTATTCTAGCAAAAGGGTGGCAATAAGCTTCAGTGAAAATTCTATTTGAAGCTATAGTAGTGTTTCTTTTGTAATACAAAAACTGCAAAATTTTTAAAAATTTTGAAATAGGGTAGCAATTTTGTCAGAAATTCGTTAAGATAAAGGAGATTTCCAAAAAAATCATTCACAATAATATAACTCTTATAAAAAGTAATTAAACTTTCAGGCAAAATTAGTGTTCTTGTATGTTCCTGAACAACAAAACTTGTAGGTCGATTATTGGCATATGGATCTCCATTTTGTGGAAAAGCAATCTATTGATTTCTTCGAAAAGTGATATTGTCCTCTGGTGTTGGCAATATTTGGGCTTTCAATGATGCACAGCACATGATCACTTGGCACCCAACATTTGTCTTCATGCTTTAGCCAACTAAATGAAGTTGATGGCCCATGAAATTGCATGAAGTTTACAAAAAGTGTTACCATTGGTACACCAGTGTCCAAAAATACACCAACATACCATTTTTGATCATATCTGGCAGCAACATAATCACCTAGCTTCGGTGTGGTGAAAATTGCTGTTATTGACGTACTTTATGCATCTCAATTCATTTTATCATGAACAAACCTTTCAAGCAGCAATTATTAAAACTAGGTAAAGTTTTTTTAGTATCTCTAAGCACAATAAAAGTTAGCAAAATTGTTGCTAGTATATACATAAATTGAAAACTTTTTTTGTGGGGCACAAACTCCATCCTGCCTCGATCTACAGCAATGCTTTGGTTAAGCATGAATTAAATAAAAACACCTACACACACACATTAGCTCAACTGTTAGTATGAACATAGGTTAACTACAAACACTAAAACCACTCATTCTCAGATAAAAATGCGGAAGCGCAAACTGTAACTTGCGAAAAATTATGAAAAATCGCAAATTAAAATATTTCTGCTAATTTTAACCTGATAATTTCAAATACACACATATTTTATGTTTTAAACAGAAAGAGCAGATCAAGACGTTTCAAATGATACCTTACTTGAAGAAATTGATTCATGACTTTGTTTGATATTACATTTCAAAACTACGTAACGGTTGAGTGATTTTCAAAATGCAGTTTGCAAGAACATGCACAAAATCACTCATGCGCGACCAAGAGTTCTGGAACTTTGTAAATTTCAAATACCTACTTTGGACCTGTCCTTCACCAAATTTGAAGAATGTAGCTTGAAAACTAGCCGAGTTATGTTGCATGCAAATCCACGATATAAAATATCGATAAATTTTCACGCTTGACTGATTATGAAATTGTTGATTTTCAAAGAAGCATAACTTTGGACCTACTCAACCGATTTTGCTAAAACTGGTATCAATTTGTTCAGAATGACTTTCTCTACAACATATAAAAATTTCATCAAAATCTGAGATGGTGGGTTACCTGGCCTGGTTGATTTGACAAAGAATGACCCAGTATATAAACAGTCTTCTTGGTAGAACGTCTTTAAACAGTGCCACTTCATCCTTTTTTATCAATGGGAAGAAAACTTGTGACCCTTTACCAATAGCAAATGAGTTCAATGACTATTTCTCTAATATTGCTATTATTCTCGTAAAATAACTTCCTAAACCATCTATATCCTTTCAAGAATACCTAGCACCAGCCAATCCTTCTTCCATTTTCTTTTATCCCACCTCCCCCTATGAAGTAAAGCAGATTGTTAACAAAACATCCCCGAAGCAGAGCTCATGTTGGGATGAAATACCACCTGATGTATTAAAGTATTTGCCTGATAATATCATTGACGCTTTGACGTATATCTTTAATCTGTCCCTTTGTCAGGGTAAATTTGTCACCGCTTTCAGACATGCTAAAGTAACCTCCCCCTATGAAGTAAAGCAGATTATTAACAAAACATCCCCGAAGCAGAGCTCATGCTGGGATGAAATACCACCTGATGTATTAAAGTATTTGCCTGATAATATCATTGACGCTTTGACGTATATCTTTAATCTGTCCCTTTGTCAGGGTAAATTTGTCACCGCTTTCAGACACGCTAAAGTAGAACCAATTCACAAAAAGGGTGATGTTCAGAATTTAAACAATTATAGGCCAATTAGTTTGTTGTCAAGCTTCTCGAAGATTCTCGAAAAAATCGTTTGCAGGAGGCTATATTCATTCTTTGATCGCTTCAACTTGTTTTCTAATTCCCAGTTTGGGTTCAGAAGAGGTCACTCTACTTCCCATGCTAATTGTCTGCTTGTTGACAAAGTCGCTGCAGCATTCGAAAAAAAGCTTTGTACTCTCGGAATTTTTCTTGACCTCTCAAAAGCTTTTGATACTATTAACCATAAAATTCTCTTGCTTAAACTTGATCATTGTGGCATTAGAGGCACAGCCTTAAACTGGTTTATGAGTTACCTGACTGGACGCACTCAACAGGTTTGTTACAACGGTGTTGCTTCTTCCAATATCAATGAGATAAATTTATCGGTGCCGCAAGGTTCGATTCTTGGCCCTTTATTATTTACGTCAATGACTTCCCTAATTGCTTGAAATTCGGAACTAGTTTGTCGTTTGCGGATGATACAAGTATTTTTATCAGTGGCAAAACGGCCCGAACGCTTTTTGATAAAGGGAACGACGAACTTTGTAATATCGATAATTGGCTGGTCGCCAACAAGCTCTTCCTAAATGCTAACAAAACAAAGTGTGTATATTTCAAGACTGCTAACTCCAAGACTCCCCCCAGTGATCTAAATTTAGTAATAAGAAACATTCCAATTGAAAGAGTGTCGTCAGTGCGAGTGTTAGGAACAATAATTCATGAACATTTATCTTGGAAGAAGCATATGCTAGCTGTTAAGAGTAAATTGCGTGCTACCTTGGGTGCCGTGATTCGAGTCAAACCTTATCTTAATAAACATTCTTTAATATCGATTTATCATTCTCTGGTAATAAGTCGTATTCGCTATTGTATAATTAACTGGAACCATGGTAATTCCACAATCCTAAATCAACTTTAGGGTATTTGTAATAAATTTATTCGACTGACTTTAGGAATAAGCCGTAATGAAGACGTCTTGCCACTGATGAAACAGCACAACTTACTAACAATTAACGATATATTTAAGAATGAAATGGCTGTACTTATGTTTAGATTTCATAACCGTACTCTACCATTGGCTTTCGATCCTATTTTCCAATCCAAGTCTACTTCAATTACAACTCGAAGCAATAGTCGCGTAATCCCAATAAGCTGTCGTAGTACTGTCAGTCAGCAATCAATTAGATATATTGGTCCCAAAACATGGAATAATATCCCGCTACCTATTAGAGAATCTAAGACAATCGCCGCGTTTAAGAAAAAATTAAAGCAGCACTTTTTAAATAGTTACTAGCTCTTCCTTAACCCTGCCTGCATAGGTTTAATTGTTTCGAACAGAAAACTGCTTTCTGCTTCTTTTTTTTCAGGTAACCTACGTCAAGCCCTGTGACTTCACCTAACTTCAAACCCACCGTCGCTTTTGGACATTTGTATTTAGCTATTTTAGGCCTAGATATGGTGAGATGGCAGGATCTATTGCATGCCAAATTGTACTCGGTTCTTCTTGCTATGCCTTCGACTCCCTCTCAAACAGCATACTAGTTTTCTTTTTTTTTATTTATTTTTTATTATTATTTTTTTTTGTTGTTGTTTATTAGCTCTTATTTTTTGTTGTTGTTTATTAACTTGAGAGACCACCAGTTTCCTGAAACAGTCTTGCCCCCAGATTGCCCCCAGTTTACAAGTTTTGTTTTCGTTTGGCCTTGTGAGTTTTGTCATCAGGAAAGCAAATTTCTTAGCCGATTTTACACGCTATTTTAATTGGGGTCCTATTTGCTCCAATTTGGGATGTTTTAGAGGTGAATTTTGGCACTCAGTTGGTCGCGGTTGCATTAAATTTTGTCAAACCTAAAGTTAAGTTAATGACGTCAACACAGGTGGTGATAACATCACATCAAAAATTAATGCATTTTCGGCATTAAAAGATTCAATTTGTTTGTTTATTTTTAACTTAAACAGCCTATGCCTTGTGGTTGACACTTTGGTCAACAAACAGCATGTTTGCTACAGTTAACACACATCAAGCGACCTCATCACGAAATTAGTTAGTGTCTTTTATTTAGCTAAGCCTACCTAACATTTTTTCACTAGCCTAATCTAATATAAAATTAATTGTTTGGAAAAAAACAGCAAAGCCACATCTTATGCAACTTTAGCTCGAGATGGCCTAACTTATGGGTACCGTAAAATTTTGTATCTTAGCTCAGGGGGTAAACTTTGCCCGAATTTTGTAGGTATTCCTAATTGCCAGCCTCAAATTTTTCTTTTCTACACATGGTGTCTTTTGGATTTGATTATCGTTGAAGGATTTAATAGCTATTAATTCAAAGTAAAAAAATGAAAATTAGTCAACATTTAATAATGTTTTTTTTTAAATGAGAGTGGTATCATATGTAAAAATTATGCAAAAGCATTGTTTCCAAAATTTGTCTCAGAGGTCTAAGGTCAAATCCATTAAAATATGCATGTCAAATTACATCAGAGGTCAAAGGTCTTATTATATTAAAATATTGAAGTGCAATTGTTTAGCGAAAAGTCAATAAATAAATCTTTCATCATCAAATTCATCATGATATTTAGACATTGGTTAATGGTTAGAAATACTTTGAAATTGTACTGTACTGTTTTAAAATTGTAGGCTGTTGTTGCAACTTGAAGTTGTTAAACTTTGAAATGGCTGGTGTTGGTTGATCAAAAGAAGCTGCCAAGGCGAACTGTGTGAATTTTTAGTGGAGTAGCAGATCATCAACAATGATATTGCTACAATATTTCAAAATACGTTTGCTTCCTGTTGTTACCAATGTAACATTTACTGTACTGACATTGTAAGTAAGATATTCGTTATTATGACCTCTTAATTAACAGAGATATGGTTTGTCGATAGCTACTCACAAGCTTATTTGCTGCTACTTCAATCACTTTTTGGCTGACACAATTAAGGATTGCAATTACTTTTTTCCAGACATTTTTCACTTGATTAATGTTATCTAGTGCAGTCATCTCCATATTATTTTGCCATGTCAGAACTCCTCAGCAGGTAATCATATCTATTTTTACAACAAGAGATACATGGTCTTGCACTCTTCCAACTATCAAATGAAGAACTCAAATCAATCGAAATTTAAACGATAGGTCAAATATAGAAAATTCAACGCATCTTGTCAAAAGTGAAGCTCCTCATCAAATCACTTTAAAACTAGCTAATGGGTATGGTACACAGCAAGCAATACTGGGGCCTGTGCAGTGCTGGGAAAGCTGAATGCTTTCTGATTTTGTAGTATTAGTAATGAGCTCTTTTTTTTACTGCTACACTTGCTGGCCTTCCATATTACTGGTATTCTATTGATTCTATTAATTCTATATATTTAATCCATTTTTATTAATTTAATCTACTTCTCAGAAGAATTCAAATATTGGGTTCTGTTACCTTAGCTATGCGATTAAGTGTGACTGTATAGTTACACATACTGTAGAGGGTAGCGACAAAGCAAACCTTACGATAAACAGTATAGAAAAGTGAAACTCCCAGAGACCCCAACAGTTATTGTCTTATTGGCTTACGATAAAACAAGCACATTTTCTCAGTCTGAGGCTATTCTTAAGTGGCTTGCTAAAAGTGGTGCTGATGTCCTGGTGAAACCTTTCCCCATGTTCGTCACTAACATCACTATTATTTTCGGGGAAGAAATCTAGATGAGAATGCAAGAAATGCATTTTAAGCGACATCCTTGCACTCATTTCCTTGTAAGCCTCTAACATTTTAGTAACACATTTTTCATAATTTGGTGCTTTATGGTTTTCCAAGAAAATTCGTTGCAACTGATGCAAAGGCTTCCCAAGCATGGAGTTCAATGGAAGTTAACTTCATTTTAAAAACGTCATCTTTGAGAAGTTTTCGAATTTCAGGTCCTACAAAAATTCCTTGCTCCAGTTTAGCTTTCGACTTGTAGCAAAAGGTTTCACAAATATGCTTGAAACCTTCACCTTCCTTTGTTTTTTGTTGTCGTTTGGCGGGGCATCTCTTCCAAGACAGATGGAAGGACCAAGGCCGAGGGTTTATCCTTTTACCACCCTGGCCACCAAACTGCTTGGGTCAGATGCTGACTGTAAGGGACTTCAACCAGCATCTTGTTTCGTCATCCAAAACCATTAGACCAAACATACCTCGGGGTGCTCGATGTATGGGACACTGTTAGATGATGTGATCTGCGGTTTGTTCACTGGCACCACACTCACAATTCGCTAGAGGAGCGAGACCCCATTTGTGCATGGACGAACAGAAACATCCAACACCAGAATGCAGACGGTTGAACTTGACCCAGGCTGCCCTCGGCAGACCCATACCCAAGGGTCTGGAGCTAGCCTTGGGAATGAAAGCGTGGAGTGACAATGCGTTGGCAGAGTACTCCATGTCCCATTTCGTGTTCGTCCACTCGGCTGCACGGACGTCCATCTCAGAAAGACTGTCTAGTAATTTCCGAGCAGCAGGTACAAATGAGCGTCTAGATTTCAATCTCTCCCTACATATGTCCTGTGACTCATGAAACTGGCCATGTAAAATGTGGTCAGGGTCCAGGGAGCTGCGGTTGGCCAGGGAGAGTGTCGCTCCTTGGCGGCGAAGCTCAGCTGGCTGGATGCCTGAAAGAACCGGAAGGTAGACCGATGGAGTGGGACGCAGGCACCCAGTGACAATGCGCAAGGCGTCATTTATTACACTGTCGATAAGCCGTATGCGCACGCTGCGGCACCAGACTGGTGCGCAGTACTCGGCAGTCGAGTAGACCAGAGACAGGGCAGCTGTGCATAATGTCTTAGCGCTAGCACCCCAACCTGTTCCAACAAGTCGCCTCAACAGTGAGACGCGAGCACATAACTTCTTGCGCAATGCTTCCAGGTGAGGACGATATGTGAGCGATCTGTCCAGTTTGACCCCAAGATAAGTGGGAACTGGACAGAAAGGTAAGGTCTTACCGATGTTACAGACCTTAAGCTCACGCTTAGCCTCTCGATTGTGGAGACGAAAGGCCGCCGTCACCGTTTTAGTGTGGCTAAGCTTCAATCGCCAGGTCTGGAGATATTCCGAGAGTGTAGTCATGTCCTGGCTTAGAGTCCTTTCCAACTCCTTCCATTCTCCAGATGTATGAAGTATCGCCAGGTCGTCGGCATAGGCGAACTTCTTGGAGTTTATGGAGGGGATATCGTATGCATAGATGTTGAAAAGGAGGGGGGCCAAGACTGATCCCTGGGGGACGCCATTTCTCAGGCGTCGTAACCTGCTAGGCTTGCTGTCGCCAGTCGTAAGGGTGAAGCTTCTGTTGCGGATCAGCTCCATAATCATACGAACCATGTGCTTGTCCGGCAGAAGCCGCAACAGCTTGCAGGTGAGGCCACGGTGCCAGACAGTGTCATAGGCAGCTGTCAGGTTGATAAAGACGGCAACGGCCTTTTTTTTTGCTTCGAATGCATTCTCAATGCTTTGCGTGAGCAAAGTGACTTGATCCACGGTGGATCTTCCGCGTCGAAAACCCGCCTGTTCCCGTGGGAGCAGAGGGTCAATAAGGGGTTCGACGCAGGCGTAGATAAGTCGCTCGAGAATCTTGTAGGGAACACAGAGAAAGGAGATCGGACGATAGCTCCTTGGGTCCTGTACCAGTTTCGAAGGCTTTGGGACCGCTACTACTAGCGCTCTTCTCCAGATCTTAGGAATTTTGAGGTGGTGCAGGCAGGAAGATAGGAAGCCACGTAGCCAAGATTTTAAGCCGGCTCCAGCATGGATTATTAGCTCCGGACAAATGGAATCAGGTCCAGGAGCTTTGCCTGGTTTTAAATGTTAAAGGGCAGCAGCGAACTCCCGATGGGAGAAACTCCCGGAGGCATTCGCAGGATGTAATGGCTCAGCCCTCCAAAGGTCAGACACTTTCTGTAAAACGAGCTGAGATGAGCGTCGATTCACACCTTCGTATTTCCCGTTTTTAACCAGCTGAGAAGCAATAGCATCAGCTAAAACGGGACATTGACGAGGGGATTGTCGTGACCTACCAGTCAAGTTGTTTATAATATTCCATGCCAGCCGGCTGGAGTGCGAAAAGTCAATGTTGCGAACCGTCTCTGACCAGCGATTTCTCCGCTTCCCATCCAGCCTTGTGAGTAGGGCTGTGGCAGCCCTATACGAATCAAGGTCTCCAGGTGACTGCAGGAAATGCTGATAGAGGTCTTCACACTCCGCATCCCAGCAAGGTATGTGGTTTGATCGTCGACCACGAGGGATGCATTTCTTCGCCGCAGTGCTTATTACCTTGCAAAAGCACTGGTAAACCTGATCGATGTTCTGAGATTCAGGTGGCGGTATACCCTTGGCCAGTTTGTTGGTTAGGTTAGAATAGTGGTCCCAGTTGGCCTTGCGGAAGTTCCATCGCTTTACAGGCTTGCTCGGTTTTGGATGAGCAAGTTTGGGTGGACTTATAAGCGAGGGTCGGTGTTGGGAACTTTCCTAAGATACGTCTGTCGGGTAAGCAACTGTCCAAATCGACACTGGCAAATGCAAGATCTGGGTTGGTGTCTTTTTTCCAGCGGCCAGAGTGGAAACTGGCGGCCCCCTTGGGGCTATATAGCAGGGTGAAGTTGTTGGCACTGGCCCATCCAGCCAGGCATTCACCATCTGGATTGTTATTATCATAGTCCCAGTCAACATGGTGGCAGTTGAAGTCGCCAGCATAGAGGCAGGGATGGGGGAATGCTGGAAGATCAGATGCTTGCATCCGTGTTGGAGGGGGTTTGTAGACGTTGACTATTTTATAGTTATCAACATCCACGCACACCCACTCGATCTCCGATGTTGGTGGGGACTGGTCGATTAGGATCCACTTCAGACGCTCATGGACAAACGTAGCAAGACCATGTTTCCTGCTCAAGGAAAACCCAGCTAGATGGTAGCTCGGAAGATCTAACCTTTCTACCGAAATGCAATGGGTTTCCTGTAAGAGGATGACGAGTGCCTCACACTGTAACGCAAGATGATGCAACACGCTCATCTTGCTTGCAGTGAGGCCTTCGATGTTCAGTTGGAGAATGCTGGGCCTTTGGAACTTGTTGACGGTGCGCCGAAGATGCGCATCGCCCCGTCCTGAAAAGGACGTTTGCCACTGCCCAGCTTGAACATCGTTAGGTGTCCCGCCGTTAAGGCAGATTCGGTTTCTGTCAGCCAGATTAAATAGCGTAGACAGAGTAACGCTCCGGGCTACGGGAAAGCATCTGCCATCCGGAGCCTTCCTAATTCCTTATTCATAGCTTTAACAAAATTTTTAATCAGGTCGAGCTTTATATGGAGCGGAGGAAGAAATACTTTCTTCGCATCAACCAACGGTAAATGCTGAACATTAAAACTTCCAGGATGAAAAATTTCGCGAGATGGCCACTCAACCGTTTCGTAGTGTTGTTCATCTGCTCGACTGTTCCACAAGCAAAGAAAGCACATGTATCTCGTGTATCCCATTTGCAATCCTAGCAACAATCCAACAACTTTAAGGTCTCCACATATATGCCATTTGTGATCATGGTAGCAAATACACGCCAACAAATGCTTCATGCTTTCATACGTTTCTTTGGTTTTCTTGCTATAAGCCACTGGTACTGACGGTTTTTGGTTACCATTGTGAAGCAGAACAGCTTTCAAACTAGTTTTGTAAGAGTCTATGAAGAGCCTCAAGTCACTGCTTTCATATTGGTGATCCAAAGAATTCATAAGACCATAAATATCTGCGAAGTAGCAAATATCTTCTTCTGAATGGAAAAAGACAGCCAAATCGTAATGCCTTTTGCGAAAGGTGGTTATGTTTACGCCTTTCTGGAGTAAATTCTATTGCTTCAACCGAGATGCAAGAATTTCAGACTTTTCTTTCGACAAATTCAGATCTCCGGCCAAATCTTGTAAATCTCCTTGGGTTAGAAAATGTGGCTCTAGGGAAGTTTTAACAGGAGTGGAGTCTTGCAATTCAGAAGCACTGCTATTTTCTCCGTCGGTGCTTGCTTCAGATTTGGAATCAAATTCTGGTACAGAATGTTCATCACTATGAGGTACTGGTTTTATTGCTGAAATACAGTTCGGGTACTTGACTTTTGATTTAGACTTCTTCGAAAATCCTGAAATTTTTGTCATACAGAAATAGCAGTCTGTAAAATGGTCTCTTTGTTCACGCCACACCATTGGTACACAAAAAGCCATCTTCTTATTTTTTCCGTTGAGCCATTGAGTCAAAGTGATGTAGCAAGATGAGCAACTTATATGGGGGGCCCACGACTTGTCTTGGTCTCCCAATTGGACACCAAAGTACTGACGGTAGGCATGTTTCAGCTTATTGGTGATGGGTTTTCGTTGTTTTACTGTAGTAAACTTTCCACAAATATAACAAAAATTGTTTGAGTCATTAACACAACCACGCGTAGATTTATTCATTTTTATTTAGGCCTAAATACAGTTAAGTATATACATTTGGAAAATCTTGCTCAACAGTAGTAAAATCATTTAAAATAGTTAAGTAACCAAACAAGTTTTTGGTATCAAGCCTTCCGGTTAAGTTCTTGCATTTTCACAAATTCAAGGGTTGACACAACTTTTCACACAGCCGGGCTGTCGAACCGACAAGGTTTAAGTGCGCTTTACTGCCCCATTTTACTGTTTACGATTTGACGGTTCCGAAATAAAAGACACTATCACTACTATTACTAGGCTACTGCTTGCCTGACACAATTTCAACTTGCCCGAAAAATCAAATCAACATGAATTAACATTCTTACTTCAAAAAAACGATATTGTAAAGAACTAACGCTGTGAAATCCTGTTATGCTAAGAAATAACAATTGAAATTGCCTTTTTCGTAAAATGTTCCAAGATTGTTCCCGCCGAGGAAAAAAAAGTATGAATTGTCACACCGTAGGCTAGTTAATTGCACCTATGACGTAATCCGCGAGGCCACTTGTAAAAAGCGCTTTTAATTTCGAACCGAATTTCGCTGCTTTTCTCTGTGCGCTGTGGAACACAAACGTTCACGCTGTTGAAAGCCAATTTTTTTAAATGTTTTTTTTTTAATGTGATGATTGCTCAACCACTGTTGGCAACCAGTCCGATGTCTAGGGATGAACAATATAGTTTTATCATATAATCATGGTTTTTTAAGAAAATCCGTAGTTATTCAATTTTTGATGATTTTGCCAATTTTTAAAACACAAAATAAAGAATAACTCAAAATCCTGACGTGCTAAAGCAAAACGGAGTTCATTTTCGGATTCAGCGGCCCGAATTACATCCAGAAAGGATGACGGCATCTCAGTTACCAACATGTCATATTTTTTTGTGACGCAGTGTAATTTTCAGAGTTTCTTGACGAGTTTTCCAGGCTGAATTTCGGTCCTCTTCTTAGCCGTTAATTAGAATGTTAACTTGCTTCTCATATGTCTCTTTCATCACAGCTTTGGCCTGGCGGTTTTCTTCTTTATTTTCTAAAATTGCTATTCGTTTCTGAAATTTGGCCACTACAGATGCATCAATTTTGTTGGTCATTTGTTTTTTTACATTAACAATCCTTTCATTAAAAGTGTGCTCGATATTATTTAAACGAGTTTCCAGGTTATCAAGTCTTTGATCTAATTTGTTCACATGTTTATTAATTTCGCCAATTTCTTTTAGAACTTCATTCAATTTTGCATTAACACTTTTTGACATTTTTACTGCGATATATTGTAGTCAACTCGATGTTACCAGTCTAAGGAGCTTGTCGCCTCAAAAAAACAGCTTGCCTGCACTGCTGACTTCAAAATCTCTGCAAATTACGCACATCTGCTTTGTACCATTGCAGGATTGGCAGAAGTGTTGGTGCAAGCAGTGATGAGTTTATGAGGGTTCAAGAGCCAAAGTTAAAGTTGGATCAGAGACATCAAAATAATATTGGGTACGCCATGGTGTGCATCAAGGATCTGTGCTATCACCACTCGTATTTGCTATTGTGGTTGATCGTCGTCGTCGTGTGTTTGGGCATCCTCTTCCGACGGTTTAAATGTTGACGGCGTTGATTTTAAGCCAGCGTTGGGTGTCATCATCCAGAACCAACAGACCTTGTATTCCTTTTGGTACATGATGTAGGGGGCATGTAGAAATGATGTGGTCTGCAGTTTGCTCAGAGGCACCACACTCACAATTCGGTGAAGGAGCAGCACCCCATTTGTACATGGATGAATGGAATCGCCCTACGCCAGTCCGCAGACGATTCAGTTTTACCCAAGATGTTCTGGGCAAACCCATTCCAAGAGACTTAGGACTGGCCCTGGGAATAAAAGCATGTAGCCTTGATGCACTTTTCAAGTACTCCATGTTCCATACATAATCCATCCATTGCGCTGCACGAATGTCTGATTCAGTCAGACTATCCAGTAGTTTCTGTGCAGCAGGTGCATTGGGTTGTTCTGTACATTTGGTTGATCTTTACATTTCTTCTGTACATTTGGTTGTTCGGTGCAGCCGGTTGTGGTTGATGTTGTGACAGAACATGCAAGAGAAGGATTATTGAATGAAATTTTGTACGCAGATGATCTGGTGCTGATGAGTAAAAATATGGATGACTTAAGGAAGAGGTTTTAAAGATGGAAAAATGCATTGGAAGACAAGTGATTGAAAGTGAATGTTGGAAAAACTAAGACGATGGTGGGCGGAACGAAAGGAGAAATTGTGTTGAGAAATAGAACCTTGTGGAAAATGTGGAAAAAGAGTTGGGTCTAACGCTGTGTGTTGCACACAAGTGTACAAAGCGAATACATGGGAGATGCACGCAAATGAAACAGGTAACTTGTAGTTATGCAAGACATTTTGTTTGTGGAAGATGCACAGATATTGGAGATAGCACACAAGAATCAGTGGAGGTGTTAAGCAATGAAGTGGAGACTGTGAAGGGATTTTGTTATTTAGGAGACAGGCTGAATGCTAGTGGTGGATGCAAAACTGCAGTGACATCAAAAGTTAAGATTGGATGGGAGAAATTTACAGAATGTGGAGAGTTGTTACGTGGGAGAAGGTTTTCTTTGAGAATGAAAGAGATGGTGTATCGCAGTTGCGTAAGATCAGCAATGTTATATGCAAGTGAGACATGGTGTTTGAGGGAGAGTGAAATGGCAATTTTGAGAAGAACTGAAAGAGCCATGGTGAGGTCAGTGTGTGGAGTGAAATTAGAGTATAGAAAGAAGATGGATGAGCTGATGGAGATGTTGGGTTTGAAGGAAACCTTGGATACAGTGGCAAAGGCGAATGGAGTAAGATATTATAAACATGTGGTTAGAAGGGATGATCATAATATACTGAAGAAGGCAATGATGCTGAAAGTGAATGGAAAGCGAAAGTGAGGACAGCCAAAAATCACATGGAGGAGGCAGGTGAAAGAAGATGTGAAGTCAGGTTGAAGATAGAGGAAGCTGCAGATTGAAAGAGGTGGAGGGAAGGTGTGAGAGCAATTGCGGAGGGGATGAGATGTGTCTGGCCATCTTTGGGAACGAGGAAGAAAACAGATTGAAACTGGATGATGATGAAAGAATAAAATTCAATATGTACAGCTAATTGGTAATTCATCTACAAATCTCTCCAACGCCACCTTGTGTAGCCCCCATTAAGAAATTGCAGTTGTAGTGTTGCAATAAATCACCAATAAACTCTCTTTTCAGTTTTTATGCAGAAAATATTTCATGAGTATACTTCAAAAGCTATGAGAGTGAGACATGTCTTTGCTATAGCTCGGGCAATTTGCATAGAGTGACTCTGGTATAGAAATCATTTGCAGTAGAATTGCCAAAAAAATATAGCAGTTGACTATAACTGCAATTATCAAACTGCAAGCAGCATAAATAATAGAAACAGTCAGTCCTGTCTCTAACTAGTCCTACTACACATCGCAAAGGACTGAAACACCACAAAGGAGCAACAAATGACTTACTAAACACCACAAAGTACAACAAAGCACCTGATAAGCCTAACCTTAATCTAACTTTAACCCTAACCTAACAGCGACCCCAATTTGAAGTCCTTTGTCGTTATTTGTTATGGTACGATTCCAAGTCCTTTGTTGTTCTTTGTAGGGTTTAGTAAATCAATTTGAAGTCCTTTGTCATACTTTGCGGCGTTTAGTAAGTCATTTGTGGTCCTTTGTCGCTCCTTTGCGGCGTTTCAGTTCTTTGCAATGTTTAGTAGCACCATCTCTGACTAAATGTAACGTTCAAAACTGAGTTTCAGTAATGTTTTGAATCTTTTTTTGAAACTAGCAAATTCACTACTTGAAAACCAGCTTGTTTTGATGCATGCAAATGTCAACTACTACAAAGAAACGACAAAGGGTAACTTACAGTAATGAAAACATCAGATCACGTCATATTCAGGGGTGTAACAGATATAATAATTGCAAGGAAAAGGAACTTAACCGAACAGCAACATTTTGACTGCTATATTATGTTTCTCATGCTCATTCAATTCACAAACTTGGCGCCTATGTATGGGTATAAAAACACTGCTGTTTAACATCAGTTACTCGGCAGCAAAACTTAAAAGTTAAGTACAAAAATCAACAAATTAAAAAACGTTTTGATGAAAACGTTTACTTTGCTTTCAGTTATTTAATGATTACCTGAACAGCTTTAGTTTTCTTTTTGAAGTAATCATAAGGATAATTGGAAAGCATTAGAGCATAGCCAGTTTGATTCAGCAAATTATGCCAAGTCACAAGCTTATTGGCAAGATCATTTCCACGTACTTCAAATCCCTAAACACACCATTTGATAACCTCTAACACATTTTATAATGAAAATTCGAAAACCACGACAAATCAGGAAACTGAATCATAGCATCATTCAAAAAAAGGCAAAGAAATGGACTTGAAACTAAAATAGTTAACTGCTCAGATGACCTAGTGGATAGAGCAACTGCCTCTGGAACGGAATTCTCGAGCTTGATTCCAAGTCTGATCCACCAATGTATTCAAAATTGGTATTTGCAGCTTCCGTGCTTGATGCTTAGCATTAACAAAAGGACAGAGTGGAGAACAAGCTGACAAGTTTGCTTGTTGTGCAATTGGGAAAGGCACTTAGCAAGATTCTCCCGACTTAGGCAGATAGACGGGTGCTTGGCAACTACTAAGCAAGCTCACAATTGATCACTGTTTTGTGATACGCTACTAAATAAAAAATAAACAATCATGCTGCAAATCATACAGTATTTTCATGTACTTCGCACTTCTACCACAGTTCGCGCCATGTACTACAGTTTGCGCCACGTACTACGATTTGCGCCTCTTTTTCACGGGAAAATTATTTCCGCAGAGAACATTTTCTGCAGTGAGATATTTCAAGTTCGAAACCACTTAGAAAATGTTTTCCCCACTTTTTAAAGCGCTAGTTGGGTCAGTCAGCAAACTGCACTGATGAAACTTGAAAATGCAGTTATGTACATGTCACATATACAGTATGTTCTAGAATAGAAGCCGCCCTTGAATAGAAACAGCAACAATTCATTAAAAAAAAACAATAGAAGCCACAACAAACAAATCTACGGACATGCAACAAACACAACTTAAACATTGTATGTTTCATTTGAACTATTAATGGTCATTTTCATCATCATCAATAATACTAATATCATTCAAGTAAATGCTATTTTTGTAGCTGCCTAGCAATTAACACTTCTGCTGATGCTTCACACATACATGACAGGAATTGCAGAAGTTTGACTACAGGGAGGGTAACAAGTGATGGTCTACTTATGGAGCGCTTCACAAAGGAGACAATAAAATTGCAGCTTATTTATGTTTCCATTTTCCTATCACTTAAGGTGGAGACTGGTAACTGAAAAACAACCTTAAAATGTAAACATTCAATTAAAAAAACTAAAGCCGCCCTCAAATAAAAACCACACAAAATGTTTAAAAATAAAAATAGCAGTCATGGCTTCTGTTCAAGAAAATACAGTATACATGTTCCATGCCACTAAAAGTTTTCCATGCAGCAGGCAGGAAAAGTTTTCCATGCCACAAAAATTTTATTGAGATTAAGAAATAAAGGCTTGTACCGAAGTCTATCTAATCTAGCAATTGGTTAAGAGAGTGATTCACGCTCATAAACCAACATAAAGAATTTCAACTAAAAATTAAATTTGATTTTAACCACCAAAATTAAACATAATTGAAAAAATCTGATTACAAGTGGAATTCGACCCACGCCCACACTGACCAGAGACATATCACCAACCCAATGGTAGCACTACAATTTCTACCAATAATGTATTACCAGCCTATTAAAATTCTTTTGCAATAATTCCCAAATGATGAAAAATTGAAGCAAAAACTTCTCTAATTTACACACAACTTTCATATTATTTTTTAACAATTAGTGTTAAATTCAGGTGCAAATCTCTTGCATAGTTTTCGCGTGCAACACCGCTTGTCATTTCATAGTTGAAGTTTTTTTTTTACTTGTCATGTACTAGGTGTATTAGTCATGTTGTATCAGCGTAGTAAATAACGTTTTTATCCATAGAATCCAATTGATTTGGTAGCATTTATTTACTAAACTCCAACAATCCGTTTCACACTTACACGATTATCAGGGAGCCTTATTCAAACAGAAATTCTATGCTTCATTATTTCTTTTGAATAATCATTATAGAGCCTTATTTCTATTTGAATAAGGCTCCCTGATGATCACATAAGTGTGAAATGGACCGTTGGAGTTTTGTAAATGCTACCAAATCAATTGAATTAGTTTTTGCTCTAATCTTGTAAGATTATTGAGCACTCTTTTTGGTTATGCAAATACCTTTAGCATTTTTTCTACTAGAATCAAATTATATTTCTGAATAAACATAGGGTTAAAAAATCCCAGTCATAATAATTGCGCTCAGTTACTGACATCATAAAAACATCATGCAGGGTTTCAGTCAAATCTACGTCACTTAATTTGCTAAAATCTGCCGAAAAATCAGATATGGCGGATGAGGATGCAGCTGTTTCTGAAAGAGATGCGAGATATCTGATCAGGGTCTACATGAAATGAGCAAAGCTGCAGACAGAGAACAGATAAGCAGATGATGAAAAGAATGTAGGAAAACTCTTCATGAACCGAATTAAACGAAGCAAACTTATGTAATACACTTTAAAAATACAAACTGATACTGAACATTACTTTTAATGATAAAAAATTTAAGAACCTAGTGATTAATTGGAGATAAGTACTGATCAATTTCAGTCGATGGCAAGTGTAATGAAAGAAACTGAACTAAAAACTCGTTAAAACAGCAAATGACGTATGTTGGCTGAAAACTTGTTGAGAACATCACATAAAAATGATTCAAAATCTTTTCTACAGGAACCAGTAGCAGCTCTTCAAATCATTTAATTATGAGAAATTATCACCCCCAAAATGTGGTAATTGCTGAAAGAAATCTTAAAGTTTCAGGTTCTACAGCTGAGCTCGCAAAAAAGCTGGCTGCTGTTAATGAGGAACCCAGGTTATTGGTTGATGCTCAAGCTGTTGATCCTTATCAAAAGACCTGCAGCGATTTCTTCATTTTTATCCTCCTGTCACGAGAAAGCGACGGAGGCGCTATGCATAAGACGAATCCGGACTCGCTTATTAGTTGCCTTGGTTTCCCAGTTTTCCGCTTGAATTTTGCTTCTTGACTTTTTTAATTTACTGCTTGCTAGATTTCACCAAGCAGAAATACAGTAATTGTCATGAAGCACCTTATCCAAGGACGCAACAACAAGGCTTGGGTGGGAGATCAACCATCAACCTTGCAATCAAGGCCATCTTAAAAACAATGCTCCAAACCACTCAGCCATGCCGTCGACTACGCTGCTGACCTCAAGGGATTAATTAAAACACTTATGATGCAATACTGGTAACACTTGATCCACCACTAAGCTTAGCTGAGAATTTGCCATCGATTGAGGAAAAACTTCTCATTAACATTGTAAATGACCATTTCACTGATAAAATGCTATAACAGAGCGGTGATTAAGTACCATTCAATAAAAACCAAAAAAACACATCGTCTTTTACCAGGAATTGATCGTGTGATAGCAATGTATAGTGCTGAGTATGGTTTGACCAATGACAACACACAACTTCCATGTATCAGTAAAGCTACTGTTGAAAAGATATTTTGGAGATGAAATTGCTGCAATGGAGGCTCATACTGTTGACCTTATTTCAGCTATCAATGATCATTTTGGAGATGAAATTGCTGTAGTGGAGACTCTGTCAAGCTTATCGCTAGACGGAGTTTGATAATCACCAGTCAGAGTTTTCACTACATGATGCTCCACTAATATGCAATGGAGTTAACCATTGTTGATGAGGACACTAGTTTCTCAACTCTTTGCCATGGTTGAAGAAGGACATTGATTTCTTTACAGCAACAAAAATTATCCATTATGGACAAGAAAAGTCTATTGCCAAAAACATTGGAGATGGCTAGCTAATTCCTCTGGGTTGGTCTACTTGTTCAGGGGATCGACTTTTCTATGACACCACTAGTTCAATGATTAATTTTGGAGTAAACCTTTTGTTATGTCCAGTGGTGTAAAAAGTATTTTGAAACTGTACTTACGCAAAAGTACACCAGTGCACTGTAAAATGTCATCAGGTGCGCCACCAAAAAAATATTGAACTTACATTGAATCTAGTAGGATTTAAAAAATTCCACGCCGCCGACGTTAGTCAGTACGACACACTAACGATATTGTTGGTAGTAATTGAGTTATTTTTGGTTGGTGAACGCTTGAATAAGGTTCATTGTGTGGCTGCATTGTGCAAAATAATGCATGAAATAAATATCAACTGTGACATAACAAACACTGACCCACATCTAAGCCAATCGACTGTGCCCTAAATACTACCGTATGATACTAAACTAAATTGTTTGCACTCGTTCAAAATATTATACTTGTCGCACTTTAAGTTACCCAATAAAATGGATAAATTTATCAAATAGAAACATAGTAGTGATGATAACGAATCAGAAAGTAAACATTCCAAAGCAGCAAAGACCTGTGACTAAGCACCAAAAGCTGGACCAAAACGTCAATACTGCGATAATTATTTGAAAAATGGATTTCATTGGAATGGTAGTGAGGATCAACCTTTTTCACTGAGTGTCATTTGTGGGGAAAAAATGTCAAACAAAGGTATGGTGCCCAGCAAGTTACATAGAAATTTTGTAACCAAACACTCGCAGCTTCGAGATAAAAAGTTTGAACTATTTTTGTTGACTACTAGAGCAACAATCCAAACAAAAAATCGCTTTTAAGAAATTGCCGACTGTTTCTGAAAAGGCACAAGCTGCTTCCATAATGTCGCCAAAATGACCGCACAGCAAACAAAATTACATGCTTTGGCTGAGTGAATCATCTTGCCTGCTCGCAAAAAGATAGTAAAAAGAATTCTGGGTGACCAAGCTGAACAAAAAATACGTAAGACTCCCCCGTCAAATAACGATCCACGACTTTCTTGCGCGGACAGTTAGTTGCAAGCGGTGAGTTGCCAGGACGGTCAAGCGTTTGGACGTTTAGGCGCCAGCTCTATTTATATCTACAAATAACGTTCTAAACTCGACCCATTAATTTTTTCGTTTTTTTGGGGGAAATTTTTTGTTGAAATTTATAGGTTTAGTTTGAAGGAAGCTAAGTAAAAATACAGAATAGCTCTGTAAATGGGGCGTGTTTACTGCAGCGATGTGGAGATGAGATGCGTTTGTAACATAAGTTATGAACGTGACATTTTACAGCAAATGTATAAAACAAATTTCTCTTTCAAATCAAAGCCCTTTTAATCAAAATTAGAAACATGTCACACAAAAAATTAATTTTATGAATACCCAAAATCATAATGAACAGAAAAGGCAACAGTAATTGAGGAAGGCTGCGAAGTGAGCTTGTGCTCTTCCAGTCAGCAGTCACCCATTCCATATGTCATGTGCGATCGGCTCCAGCCGCAAATCGAACCCATCACGTAGGATCTGTCACCTGTGCGCGATACCGCTAGGCCATGAAGTTTAATATATCAAAGTGAGAAATAATTATGCTCAGCAATACCATATTTGACATTACTGAGGTCGTAAAAAGTGTTCCCCATTAACTGCGTGTGTTTAAAATCACTAACAGCTTTATAAAGTAATTTTTCAGTGAATGTTTTTGCGCATTTGACAGTTCTCATATTATCCGCAGTACAATTACATGCATCAATCCTAATCAACGTAAATAAAAAGACAATGCTAATTACGAATCTCAGAATATAAATTGACGCATTGATCTCATTATCAAGTGCGAAAATTTTGGCTTACAAGCAGTAGTAGCCACGAATGTGATTTCTATTTTTACAAGGATTGTCCTGCTTGCCAGACCAATATAGTATAACATCCATGGCTAAGGACACGAAACTCATCCTACTTATATGAGTCAGATTAATCCCTGCAAATAATGCACTCTATCACCGAATTTTAACTCAGACGTTTATTTTAATAACCACAGAAAGACAAAAAAAAAATCAGGGGTCCATCGCAAAATTGTGGGCAATAGCTTTTAAAAACTCCCACATAGTTTGCAGTGGATGGGAGGCATTTGTGTTGACAAATTGCTCTATCAAAATGGAAATGCGACGGTCAATATCATGATACTTTCTTCTCTTAGTAGGAAGAGGATGGCCTGCAATCATCTGTTCTTCCTCCATGTCATGACCAGTTTGGACTTTTTTTAGGCTTTTAATTAACTTCCATATGGTGGGGTGGTTCATGCCGAGTTCGTTTTGAATACGTCTGTGGGATGTTTCTGCATGATTATTCGTTCTATCCTGAAATGATGACACAGACCTATAACTATGTGATGATATTGATGAGAGGGAGAGGAGAGAGGCCATAAAATGTCACGTTCATAACTTATGCTACTACAAACGTATCTCATCTCCACATCACTGCAGTAATCACGTACCATTTACAGAGCTATTCTGTATTTTTACTTAGCTTCCTTCAAACTAAACCTATAAACTTCAACAAAAAAAAAAAATTCCCAAAAAACGAAAAAATGCATGTTTAGAACGTTATCCGTAGAGATATCAATAGAGCTGGTGCCCAACTGTCCTGGCGCCTAACCATCCTGGCGACTCACCGTCCGCGCCTAAAAGTCGTGATCCGGTGAAATAATAAATCCAAAGACGTATTGAGGATTTGTCTGCTAATATCAAGGAGACTGTACAGACTAAACTTCAGAGCACCGTTGAATTTGCTTTGCAAGTTGACGAATCAACCGACATTAGTGGCAAACCACAGTTACTTGCGTTTTTCGTTTTGTTGATGGGAATCATGAAGTAAGTCACTTTTTGTGCTGCAAAGAAATGTCACTCACTACAAGAGGCCAAGACGTTTTTGACATATTATCTGCTCACCTTGAAAAATGGAATTTATCGTGGAACTCGTGCATTGGAATATGTACTGATGGGGCACCATGTATGGTTGGCTGTGCTATCACTGGTACAGAAAGAAAATCCTAATGTTGTACAAACCCACTGCTTCCTCTATAGGGAAGTACTTGTTTCAAAAACAATACCAGATGACTTACAGTCATTACCATAAGTTTAGAGCCACCCAAGCAAGTATTATGGGCAAAAAAGCATCCTTAAGCATTGCTCAGCGGTAAAAAATTGTTATCAGCCGTTCCACTTCTGTTTTTCACAACTGATTTTTCGTTACTGCTGTTTCCGCATCAAGTGTGAATGAGGCATAACAATTCGCGACCCCTGAGCAATGCTCAAGAATACTTTTTCACTCAAAATACCTCTCTGAATAATGGCTAGAATTCCCTCTAACCTGTTCTTTATATCACCCTAGAACAAGAGCTAGGCTAGTTAACCCACTTTTTGGGGCCAAATTAAGAGTTACGTAACATTGAGCAAAAAAGAAAAAAAGCTAACGAACACAAGAAGTGAATTAAGAACGCATTTGAGAAAAACAAGCAAAAACGTGTTTTTTGCCTAAGTGGCTCTAAACTTTTGGTAATGATTGTAAGTCAAGTTTTAAAACAAGTTGTTGAAATGGTTAATTCAATCAAAATGAGGCCAAAACAGTCTCGTTTTCTTGAGAAAATTTGTGTTGATATGGACTCTCGGCACAAACGTTTGATTCTGCACACTGAAGCAAGATGGCTTTCAAGAGGAAAGGTGCTATGACGTGTATACGAACTGCACCAGAAACTTCATGCATTTTTCAAAACAGAAGAACATGAACTCTTTTGTGAATATCTTGAATGTGATTTCTGGCTTTCGAGGCTAGTGTATTTGGCAGAGATATTTGCACATTGCAATGGCCTCAACACAAGCATGCAAGGCAGAGAAGAAAACATTCTGACATCATCAGATAAGCTGATTGCATTTAAAAAGAAAGATGCAATCTGGAAGAACAGAGCTAAAAATGGTAACCTTGAGGTGTTCCTATTAGCATGACAAAGCTGCCTAAAAAAAATGAGCCTCATTGTATTTCAACACTAAACAACTCTAAAAAAAATTAACTTTCAATTCCCATCATTTAAGACCAATGAGTATGACTGGGTTCGAAATCCTTTCATAAAAAGCATATCTAGCACTGATCTTTTATCATGTGAAGAAGAGGATTTAACATGTGTTTCCAGTGATCGTGGACTTAAAATCAAACATGCTGGGGTAACAATACATATATTTTAGATTTCTGTCGATGAATAATACCCTTCATTAGCTAAAAATGCTTTGACATTCTGATGCAGTTTTTGACATCATATCCATGCAAGCTAGGATTTTCAACACTCCACAACATGAAATCCAAAAAATGAGAGCGGCTTTGTTGCATTGAAGAAGAAATGAGGGTTTGCCTCTCTGAAACACGTCCTGGCATTGAAATGGTTGCTAAGAAACATCAAGCACAAGTTTCTCACTGACAAAACTGCTGCAATCTTGTCATAAAGACGCAAGTACAGCGAATTTACCACAAACAAACTAAATTATGGTTATTGCCTTAATTTTTCGTTGTCGTATTTAAAAAACGATCAATTTAAATAAATTTTGTATTCAAAATATTCAAGATATGCCAAATAATTTTCGTATTTTTTAAAATACGTCACAACAGAAAACGGTTGGGAACCAATGAGTTAAACCAATGACTTCAAAGTTGATATTTATAGCTTCCTTGCATGATGCTTAGTATCAAAGGCGACAGTGTGAACAACAAGCTGGCAAGTTCATTAGTTGTGCCACTTGGAACCATGCTTGACAAGATTTCCTATCTCGCATTGGCAGACAGCAGGCTCAAAACTCCTAAGTGCAAGCTTATTATAGCGTCTCGATCGCAAAGAAGGAGAAACATATAAAATAAGCAGAAGTGGAAACCTGCTTATTTCTGTTAATACTTCAATTTCAGCTTTGCAATTTTCTTTTCTCCATAATTAAGGTTGAAAGAGAAATACAATAATTTTACTGTTAGGCATAAAGGTTTATATCGAATGAATACATTATTGTGAACATATTAAGCATTTTCTGTAACTTGCGGTCATGGTCACACAGTAATTACAGACAACAGTGACATTGCATGCGACGCAACTTTGCAATGCAAGATTTTAGGTGCAACAAGAGATTTCAAGTGAGACTAGAACTTATGGATTACTTTGTACTATTTTAAAATTAAAACCACCTAAGTAGTGTTACTTTACACTAAAAGCACTTGAGTAAACGTAAAAAACTACTCCAAAAAATATTTGTCACCAAAAAAAAACTACTCAAGTAATCTACTCAAGCAAAAGCATTTCCTAACTTTACACAACTGTACGTATGTCATATTCATATCTGACCGTTGTTTTTGAATTTGGCATGGTACTCTGTTAGTCTGTTTGCTTGAGAACAAGATTGGTGCAGGGACAGAGGCTTTAAGTTTAGTTGAAGGTTAAAACAGTGTTGCCAGATTGGGTTATTTATCGCCAATTCCGCTACTTTTGATCATGATTGGCAACTGAAATTTTTGGATTGGTGACTTGCGACTTTTTGGGCTACTTATAAGCGAGCTTTGGCGAATTTTTTAACAATCAGCTACTTTTTAAAAAATGTTTCTTTTAAAAAACAACATTCAATGGTAAGAGAAGTGTTTGATTTTGCAACATTGGGTCTGCAAATGAGGTGCTCGTACCACTAAAGGGTAATTCCATTTCAAATCAACCAAAAAAAATTTTTTTTTTATCAATGTCGTGGATTTTAAAGGCAAGCTGGTGGATGATAGTACATGCGAAATGACATTTAAATACCAAATTTGAAGGTTCTACCTCAAGTACTTTTTGAGTTACAGTGTCTTAAAGTTAATTTTTATTTTGTCCACTTGAGGGAGCACTTTTCACACAAGAATAGTGATTAAACATGCTCTGCTAAAACTGGAAAAGCAATCAATATATCATATAAAAGGTCTTTTCAATGCCCAGGTGCTCATATAGATCATGAACACTCACAAGCTGAAATAAAAAAGTTATCATGAAAAATAATTTTGATTTTGCTGAGCTTGTTACAAAAAAAGGGTATTGTAAATTTTTTTTTTTTAAATCTTGTTAGAGTAAGGTTTCAACTACTCAATCAAATTGTTTTTTGCTCAGGGAAATTGCATTTTTGTAAAAACCTTCACCAAAAAAAATTGGAGTTCGGCTTTTGTTACCTGTTGAGGCCCTTGAACAAGGCTGAAACCGATTGCGACAAAATAGCTCAAGCATCACTATCAGTGGCAATGCAATCTGAATTTTGCTACTTTCAGTAAATGTTTATTTTAAGGTAATTAACTTACACACATAAGCTGTAGAAGCCTTTGCGTATATTTTGGGTTTGCCAGTGGGTGTGCAGTTGATATGCTACTTCCACTTCTAGCGCTGAGTTAAAGTTACTTAGCTAGAAATTAACCATATATATCCTGGCCTACTAGTGCTACTCACAAATTTAAAATGTGCTAAACCTTTTACCGATGTTTGCAAGAATTATAGGTATATATTTGGTTTTGTGTTACCGATACCTTACAAAAGGCATACGATACTAATAGTGCTGTCTAACATTAACAAACGCATTAACACATCAGAATCATGGCATAATGCATCGAGAAAAAAATTGACATTTGTACGAAGAAGATTTTTCAAATAATTAAGCAGCCAAACATTTAAAATCAACAATGAAATTTGCATGCATGTTCAAAATGCTTGATTCAACACTGATAGTTTACTATGTTATTAAGGAATGATATTTAGCTTGTGTTTAGCATCAAAAACGTTTGTAGCTTCAAGAGTTTCTGGCTTGGTCAACGTCTAGGTTTTCCCAGTTGGCGTATAAGGATCTACCACAGTCAGCAAGTGATGATGTGGCACATTAAGTCGATTGTCTTTTTGAGGAAAAAAAATGTTTGAGAAGGTCCTTTTGGATGCAACAATTTTACAGTTGATTCCTTTGCTTTTAATTTCAAAGCAATTTTAAAGGATGCTGAGATATACACTTACTGTTTACCAAAAAGCGCAATTAGTGTTTTCACTCCTCACTCTTGAACAAAGCAAATGCTGTTATTTATAAATTGATAATTCTTACACAACAACATTTCACTTGAAAGCTGATTCAACTAACACATTAATATCGCTTAATTGCACTGACCGTTTACTGTACCTATTTTAAATAATTGTTTCATTCTGTAGCTTGCTGCTTTTGTTATATCTTTAACCAAGTGATCAATTCAGTGATTACAAGCAGCAGAGTGGTCAATATAGCAATACTTTACAACTGTGCTTCGCAAAATATTCTCTTTTAAAGCAATAATCAGGATTTGCTGACACTTATAGTCATTGCTTTCTCCATTTTATGACTGCTTGCAAACCTAACTCCCTTAACCGTTAAACAATATGACGATTAAGCAAAATAGTCAACACTTTTTTAAATTTGAAAGTGTATCTCAGAAATCTTGTATTTGCTTAACCATTATCATTAAAACACTTGATCTTGTGAAAAAAATTCAGATTTTTTTGACATGCATACCTATTTTGCGCAATTACTTATTAAATAATAATTTCCCCAACATAAAAATTTTAACACAAACCAGGACAATACAATAATGTTTCATTGAAAAAATTAAAAAAACATATTATACCCTTTTTAAAAAATAAGCTTCGGAACTTTGCAAACTTCCAACTCAATTTATTGCTTCGAGTGTTGGAGTAAATTGATCAATTATGACTCATTTTGTGTGCCTTAGGATGCTGATTCTGATATGTTTGTTATAAATTTATGTTGAATAAGAGCCAAAATATTTGAAAAAATCTTCAGTTATAGCGCCATTTAGCAGAAAATCTGCAAAATTTCTATCTTCGATATCTCAAACATTTTAAGTGCTAAGAAGTTCAAATTTGAAATGATGGCTTTTCAGAGCGAAATGAATGAACAAACCAAAATTCATTAATTTTGAACACAATTGAGATTCATGACCTTGATGATTTGATATAGAATGACCCTAAATCGTTATTACGTGACAATAGCAGGGAATAATTGAATGCCTTTTTACAAGCTGCTGAGATCACGTGAGGTTTTTGAGCCAATCAGCCAACCCTTACCAGCGCACAACGATCAAAAAAATGACATTTTTTGTTCGAAGTAGGCCTACTGTACTTCTGGCATTTCCTGGGAGGCTTGTAACTGTAAAATTTCATTTGATATAAAAAGCAATGATTATCAAATAATGTTTCATTGGGGGTACCAACTGCATGCTTGCTGCTGACGACTGATTGCATCGTAGTCACGACTGAGTTCGCGCATGCGCTACATTTTTCCTCCGACTGTTGATTGAGAGAGGTGCATCAGCTGATTGATTCATTGAAGATTTGAAGACAAGTGAGAAACGTCGGAGGTCACCATTCTGTAGCGCTACGGTCAAAAGAATGACGTTCTGTGGTCAAAGTACTTTTGGCATTTCCCAGGAAGCTTGTAACGGTAGAGTTTCGATTGATATATAAGGCAATGATTGTCGAATTATTTCTCAATTGTGTACCAGCTTCGTGCTTGCTGCTGACGATTGATTGCGCCGTAGTCACAGCTGAGTTAGCGCCTGCGCTACCGTTCTACCAAACTAAAACCAGCAGGAGCACAAGGATCGTCTTTGCAAGTGAGTTAGGAGCACAAGGACCGCTAGGGGCACTAGCGAGTTATTACTAACCCTAACCGAACCCTAATTCTCAGTAATAACTCACTAGCGCCCATAGCGGTCCTTGTGCTCGTAACTTACTTGCAAAGGTGGTTCTTGAGCTCCTGCAGGTTTTAGCAATACCGACAGGCACACAGGTACGAGGCAAAATTGCAAAAGGTGTGCAAAGAAATAGTATGTTGGATTAAGCTGCACGACTTATGCACAAACGCATTCAGCTTAGCATGAATTTTTGTTTTTATGACAAATAACAAGACTGAGAACATTTTAATGCCTTTTTGAAAGGCTTGCCTCACGAAATATCTGCATGACTTAGCAAAAATGTTATGTGGTTACTAAAATTAAGCTGT
This sequence comes from Trididemnum miniatum, assembly GCA_964006365.1. Classification (NCBI taxonomy): domain Eukaryota; kingdom Metazoa; phylum Chordata; class Ascidiacea; order Aplousobranchia; family Didemnidae; genus Trididemnum; species Trididemnum miniatum. Next base: position 32,070,673 of record OZ023233.1, read on the forward strand.
TTTTTTGGGATTTTGTGGTTATGAAGAGTGCGTCAAATAAATTTAGGCTTCTTTTAAGTGGAATTGGCTTTTTTTTTGGCGACTTGAAGTAAAAATAATCTGACAACCTGGGGTTAAAATAGATTTAGTTTGGCTGGTGTGAGAAGAAGGTGATATGCTGCACCGATGAGACCTGATAAGGTCGAAATGTTTTTGGATGGGTGGGTCACCTCGTGGGACCTGTGTTAACTAATGTAGTGTGGCTGGGTCTATGGGATCACTTTCGGGATTTAGATAGTAGTTTGAGTGTATTTATAATGATGTAGAAGTCAATTTAACTGTTAAAAAATTGTTAATCTGAAGATTAGGAAGTAAACACGATGATTTCTCTGCAAGTTTGAGAAAACTTTGCTCTTTTACTTCCTTTGAATATCATTATCAGAATAAAAGTTAACATACCATTAAAACCTTTCACAAAAATAGGAATTATATCAGTTGTTAGTTTGTTATTCCAGCCATTGGGATTCGCAGCTCCAGTGATTATCAAGGCTAAAGTGCTGCTACAAAATTTGTGCAAACAAGGCATAGGTTGGGACACAGAAATTGCCACGAAAGAAAAAGCGATTTGGAATGAATGGATTAGAGACTTACCATCACTTGAAAATGTGACAATATCTCGACACATTTTACCACTGAATGTGAAATTAACCCAAGAACGACTAGATGGGTCGATTAGACCCGATCGCAAAATTTGCAGTAGGGTAACTTTTCACCTGTGTATTGTGGTATACTCAGCTTTAATGACTTTTTCTAATAACTAGAAACATCTACTTTAACATTGATCTTAATCTCGTAGAATATCCATATGTGCAACTATGACGAATTCCAGCTTCTGATACCAGCCGGGTCCAATGAACCTGTGTGCTTATTCAGCATGTTTGGAATGCTTTACAAGGAGTTTTCTACAACTGACGCCACGTTTTGAGAAAAAAGTTTCTTTCAGCTGTTTATGCCAGGTCCAAGTGTTGTTCGTATCAATCCATCAACAAAAAGCTTTTTGGTGGTACAGAATTTCAAAACAGATTTAAAAAGCGCTGAAAACATCTTTTAAATTTAGGTAGTCTTGAAAAAGACTGTTTTTGAACCAAACATTTTCGTCTCGCTCTCTTCAGGGTTCAACGCGAGAGTTAATTGAGAAGGTAAAAGGTGGTCTATATATTATCATCAGCTTCATCGAAAAATTTGCAACAAAAAAGGAAAAAGGGCTGTGATTGGTTGTTAAAGGACGGACGGATTGTGATTGATCGAATATGGATGAATTTTAGAATCCAACTCAACTATCGTAGAATTTGCAGCAAGTAGACAAATTCCTTTTGACAGCACAGAATAGGTTTCAGCGTTTTGATGAAAGTTGCCTCCAGCGCCCCAAGTGGAAATTTGTTCTTGCTTTGGCTAAAACCAAAAACTGTCAATATGATAATGAGAGGCACAATCAGGATGTTGAATTAAGTGTAGACCAATAGCTGAATCACAGTCTAGTTCGTGTTAGCCTATGGTTTATATTTCTGTCTTCCTCCTTCCACCATCCATCGTGAAAAGATATTTGCCGAGTCTAAAGTGTTAATGGGTCAGCTGTTTCACCACACTAGTAAATCCAAAGAAGGTCTTTGTGCTCTTAAAGTAAAGCTCACAGATTTGGTTCATTCTTTTTGTGGCACTCCTATTGACATGTCAAACTTTTACATGCATCGTGAATGCTTTGAAGCCATTAAGTCATTACCTAACAATACTGACATTGTCATCACCAAAGCAGACAAGAGCAATGCATTAGTTATTTTAAATAAAACTGATTATTTGACGACCGGCCGTTAGCTCAGTTGCTAAGCGCACGCTATCGGTGCGGGAGGTCTGGGGTTCGATTCCCGGGCCAGTCAAATCGACACAGTGTTGCCAACGACTCGCCACCGTTGCGACGTTTCTTTGGAGCTGTGTTGCCCAGGCGCTAAGCCGCGGAGATGGGCCCCGCAACTCGTTACACGCTTCGGCGTAATACGGCGAGTATAATGAAGATTTGATTTGATTTTTGATTATTTGACTAAAATGAACGTTATTTTGAATTCGCAGAAATTTCAAGAAATTGGACCTGTTGACATGCATGACAACACAGCGAGGATTGAAGGAAGCATTCAAAGGCTTCTCTTGACCTTGCTGAAAAGTGAAGCGTTGGCTACATCTGTTTATGAAGCTATTCAGCCCTCTGGTACACAAAGACCCAGATTGTATGGACTACCAAAAACGCACAAAGATGGTGTTCTCCTCCGACCCATCCTATCTATGATTGGCTCTGCTCAGCATGAACTAGCAAAATTTTTTTCGATGACCCTTCAACTAGTTCAAGATCTATTTTCCAGCAATTGCACCAAAGATTCTTTTTCTTTCGCTCAAAAAATGCAGCAGCTCACTTTTGACCCAGATGATTGCTTTCTCTGTTCCTTTGACATATCCAGTTTGTTTACTAATGTACCTTTGGCTAAAATTATTCAAATTTGTGCTGACACCATCTATGACGGCGATCTTTCATCTCCACAGTTTTCCGAAAAAATTTTTGTGGAGCTGATGAACATCGCTACTACCTCTGCTGAGTTCAGTTTTAATAACGTGATGTATAAGCAAATTGATGATGTTGCAATGGGTAGTCCACTCGGTCCTGCACTATATATCTTTGTTGGCTACTACGAAAATAAGTTGTTTCAAACTATAAACAAGCCTTTTTTCTATACTAGATATGTTGACGATACTTTTTCTATTTTTAGAACAGAAGCGGATGTATACCAGTTCTTTCTTGCTCCCAATTCATTACGCCCAGCTTTGAAATTTACCATGGAAAAAGAAGCCAATCAAACACTCTCTTTTCTCGACGTGAAAGTTGACAAATCCGAAAAACAATTTCAAACATCAGTATACAGGAAGCCTACATTCACTGGTCGCTACATGCGTTGGAATTCTTTTGCACCTTCCAAGCGCAAAACGAACCTAATCAAAACGTTAGTTCATCGAGCCCTCGTAATCTGTTCACATGGTAAAGTTAACAAGAGCTGGACTGCATTCGCTCCATTCCGAAAAATAATGGTTATCCTGAAACAATAATCAACTCCAGCATTTCCAAAAAAATCTCCCGTTTTCAATTACTGTCCAAAGAAGGACCAAAGAAATGCCCTGTGTATCTAAAACTAACCTGGATTGGCAATATTTCTCGTAAATTCGAAAAGCAGGTAAAATCTAACGTTCAAAATTGTTTTAGAGCCATCGGTCATCGTGTCATTTTCCAAACCAGAAAGATTCTGCCTTCAATCTATAAGGATGCTGTGCCCATCACTCATCAAAGTATGGTCGTATATCAATACAGGTGCCGCTGTGATTGCCAGTATGTGGGTCGCACATCCCTACGACTGCAAGATAGATCAGTCAACACATTCCAAAACCAATTTGAAATAAAGAAAATCCAACCAAAGTTCTTCCCAAAGGTAACTGCAAAATTACTACTCCACTCAATCAACTAGACTGTGATTCAGCTATTGGTCTACACTTAATTCAACATCCTGATTGTGCCTCTCATTATCATATTGACCAGTTTTTGGTTTTAGCCAAAGCAAGAACAAATTTCCACTTGGGGCGCTGGAGGCAACTTTCATCAAAACGCTGAAACCTATTCTGTGCTGTCAAAAGGAATTTGTCTACTTGCTGCAAATTCTACGATAGTTGAGTTGGATTCTAAAATTCATCCATATTCGATCAATCACAATCCGTCCGTCCTTTAACAACCAATCACAGCCCTTTTTCCTTTTTTGTTGCAAATTTTTCGATGAAGCTGATGATAATATATAGACCACCTTTTACCTTCTCAATTAACTCTCGCGTTGAACCCTGAAGAGAGTGAGACGAAAATGTTTGGTTCAAAAACAGTCTTTTTCAAGACTACCTAAATCTAAAAGATGTTTTCGGCACTTTTCCATCCATCAACGTATTTCGAGCTGAGTTCTTCATAAATCTACAGCAGGTAAATTCTTTTTGAAATGAAAATTATTAGTTTGTCAGGTCTGAAAGTTGCATTTATTATTGCATCTTCGCAACAGAACCATTGCTTAGATTTTGCAATTTTACAGAACAATCTGCAATAGCTGTAGTAAAAAATATAAATGGCTAATTTAAGAGATGCTGAAATGTCAGCAGTGCTCTTTGAAGATAAAAAGGTGTTGAAACACATGTTGCACTATTTTGCTGATGAATCTCACTCATGAATATGGAGTCGTGTCTTACCACCAGACTAGGGATGTTTGTGGAAAAGTTCAATGCTTTTTTCTGTTTGGCAGGACTAGGTTAGCACCGGTAAAAACTGTCTCAATTCCTAGGTTGGAGCTCACTGTCGATACGCTGGCTGCAAAAATTGATGGAATGCTAAAATTCGAACTGACTTACAAAACATTGCAACTGTTTGCTGGTCAGATTCCACAGCAGTTCTGCACATGTTCCACAACACCTCCTAACGATTACCAACATTTGTAGCTAATCGACTGAGAAAAATTGAAGAGCAGTCAGACCCTAGCCAATGGAAGTATGTGAACTTGCAACAAAATCCGGCAGATCAAGCATCACGTGGGATTTTTCCTCTACTTTTGCCTACAAACAGCACATGGCTTACTCGACCCAAGTTTTTGTATTAAGATGAGCAATGAGCATTTACGACATTAACCCCCAATTGAACTTCCATTGTCGCCACCAGATATTTCCGTTTTAAAGAATACCGCAGCTGCCACGTTAAGCAATCATAGTTGGCCCCTACAAAATTGTTTTGCTCGGTTTTCGAATTGGTACAAGTTAAGAAACACACTTACTTGAATATTACGTTTGAAAGATTGCTTGATGAACTGTTAATGAGGTTAATCAAGCAGAGACGGCTATTATTGCACATATACAATTTTCTTTCTTCAGTGATGGAAAATCACAATTATCAGAATACACGAGCATATGTTTGACCATACTTTATTGGCAAAAAATACAAATGTTTTCACTTATAATTATGGTATTAAACAGTGTTCCCTCTAGAGTGAGAAATTTGAGAAAAATACGAAATCTTTGGGCAAATTTTACTGATTTTGAACCAGAAATTAATATTATAAAATGCAAAATTGAAAAAATTAAACAAAAAACTTAAATATTTTAATGCAAGACTGTAGCTTGTATCTTGGAAAAGCAGATTTAATGCAAAAAATTTGTAAAAGAAGCCCTCAAAGTAGTGAAATCTTTGGGCAAAAATTTTAATGAATTTATCACTTGGGCAAATTCGCACGCGTCAAAATCCTGGAGGGTACACTGGTCTTAAACTGCGAACCTATTGATTGACAAAATACAAATGTACTTTTCCAGTTTAATTTTCATTTATTTCTGTTTGATATTAACAAGAATAACCCATTCAGTCGGCACCATGGCCGAGTGGTTCAAAATGTCATGTTTACGATGGCCATGATCACAAGGTTGACAGTTCTACTCCCACCAAAGCCTTGTTGTAGCATCCTTGCATAAGGTGCTTCACATTAATTATCTCTGCTTGGTGACTCCGTATTGCTCTGTGAACACAATGACATTCAAAAACTTAGTTAAAAACTGAAACCGAGTTCCGTAATATTGAATTCTGGACCAAACTCAACAAAATTTCTGTTAATTACAACAAAACAAATTTTACGTTATTTTCTTTAAAAATCTACAGCTGTGAATAACTTTGCCATCAACACCAGCGACAGACCTCTAACAACCAAAATGTCATCAAATACTTAGGAGTTTTATTTGATAATAAACTGAATTGGGAGCAGCATATCCAGAACGTCCTGGCAAAACTTTGCATTGTCAGAGGAGTATCGATGAAGTTAAGACACTATGTGCCAGTAGCAGCATTGCGTAATGTATACTTCGGTATTGTTTATTCTTATTTGCAGTATGGTGTAACGTCTTGGAGTAATACAGCATCTGAATACACAACGAGAATCCAGATTCAACAAAATTACATTGTTCAGATATTAACAAAAACTCCCTTTCGTAGAAAATAACTTTTACTGATTTACTCGTATTTAAACTTGCTGAAATTTAACAACGTTGTTAATCTTAAAGTCTTAAAATTTGTACTTAAATTTCCATCAAAAACTCTTCTATCATGCTTCAATGAGTAATTTCGACTAGCTGCACAAACTCATGATCATTCATCTCGATTTAGTTCAGATGAAAATTGGGTTTCCATGCATTGTAGCAAATCTCTTATGCAAAGGTCAATTCGTTATATAGGTTGCAACATCTGGAACAATCTACCGACTAACATAAAAAGCCATTCGCAATTAAGTTTTAACATTTTTGCAAAAAAATTTACAAGTTCTTCGCGACAAACAATGCTAAATTAGCTCTTGTAGTCTCCTTGCCACTGTGATTCAGGTTATACTTCGTTTGCTAAATTCTTGAGCAATAATAATTAATACTCTAGTATCTCATGTACTTGTGACTGCTAAAGTGTTATAGTGTAGTTCAAGTTTTTGCAATATTTTGGTAATAAATTTTCGTTTTAATTTTCATTGCATCAAGTTTGTTTCGTGTACTTAGCGCTTAGATCCTTATTGTATTTTTTTGTTTTTGTTTTTTCTTTTTTTTGTATTTTATAGCTTAATGTAGAATTGTGCATTTCACTCATATATCACTATCAGGCATTAGTTATATCGTTATTAGAAGTGAGAGGCTGCAGACTTGGCGAGCGCGCCAGTTCCTTGGAACAGGACACATGGTCTTTTCGCAGCCTTTCACCAGAAAGATATTGCATAATTTTTATTTAGCATTAAAATCACAAAATTTAAAAACATAACAGGCTGTTTCGTCGATAACGACTCATCAGGTGTCATAGATTCTGCAAAATAAATAAAAGTTAACCAAATGAAATAAATCGTTCCAAAAAATTTCTTGCCAGAGTGAGGTTGCCGCCATTGCTTTATTGTAGCAACTGATTGGTAGGAGGACAGCTGACAATGAGTACTCGTATGTGCGAAGTCATGGCGGTAAGTCAAACAGCATACTGCCTACAGGCTTCATGTTTTTCAGCTAGTATTTGTTCTTGCACCGGCATTTCGCTGTGATTTCTGATCGGCTACTCAATTGCTTAGTTCATTGACAAGTAAATTGAAATCTTGCGAATTGTACCAGCCAAGCAGTCAACTTCCAATCACTGTTCAAAACAAGCAATTATTTTTGCTGCATGTCAATATAAGGTCAGTAAACAAAAACTTTGACACAAATTTAATCATGATTTTTTACAAACCCTTTATTTTCTGCCTGACACAATTTGCCTTTCTGAAACTAAAATAAAGAACAACCCACTGATTAATGTTACCTTAAATGGCTATCAGCCAATTATTCATGCCGACTCGCTAACCAACTCTAGAGGCATTGGGGTTTTCGTTGCTGACAAGTATTTGGTTAACATCATTGAAAAAAATGAATTAAACTGCACTTGCGAAGATATTTGGCTTCAACGAACAGATAGTATAACCTCCAGTACTTTTATCTCAGACATTGTGTACCGCCACCCAAAAGGTGATGTCAATAACTTCATAACCTCTTTTAATGAGAAATTACAACAGTTAAAACGTGGTAACACATCTAAATATTATATTGCAGGTGATTTTGATACTAATGTTAATCCTACTACTGCAAATGAAAGTTCTAGCAGTTATCTCAACGTGCTTGCCAGTACTGGAGCTAATTTATTTATTGACAAACCTACCCGTGTGTTTGGTGAGACAAGAACCCTCATCAATTATATAATAACTAATGATACTAGTAATATAATTTATCCTAGTGTGTTTCTTAGTGACATCAGTGACCACTTTGCCGTTGCTTGCCTTGTAGCAAATAATTCTAACTCTAAAAATAATCGCAGTCACATAAATAAGGTTTCGTATTCATATAGAGATATGAGTCGTTTTGATATTGAGCAATGTAGATTGGAGCTTATTAATTCGTTGGATGCTTTCTCTACTACTTTATCGCTTGAAACTTCTACAGATAAAAACTTCGGCTTCACCAAATTCATCAATGTTTTATCTGATAGCATTGATAAACATGCACCCTTTAAAGAAGCATCTCGCAAAAAACTAAAACTAATCAGCAAGCCTTGGATAACGAAAAAAATATTAGTCTCCATTAAGAAAAAACAGAAACTACATGCTAAATTTTACAAAACTGGTACCGAGGCACAAAAATTGTTTTACAAAATTTATGCCAATAAACTTACTAAAATTAAAAGACTGTCAAAAAAACTCTATCTTCAACAAGAGATTATTAAGTCGAGACATGATATGCGTAAATTTTGGGGCATTATGAAAACTTTATTACCTAACAATCATAATTCGAGCCAACCTGTCTCTTTAAGTTTTGATGGAAATAAGCTCACCAACCCCAAAGATATTGCAAATTGCTTCAACACCCACTTCTGCAGCATAGGCAAGTCATTGGCTGATAAAATTGATTCTTCCTGCCCTCTTTCCTACTGTAAATACCTTCAAAATCGTACTAAAGCGTCGATGTATTTTCGTCCTGCTATTGCTGCTGAAATCTTTAATGTGATATTTCAGTTGAACTCTAACAAGAGTTGCAGTTGTGATGGTATTATCGCTCCATTTGTTGAAATCGCTGCTAAAGTTATCTCGCCGATCTTAGCTGTTTTAATGAATGCATGTTTCGACATTGAAATCTTTCCGAGCTGTCTCAAAATTGCTTAAGTCGTAACAATTTTTAAAACAGCTGAAAAATGCAAAGGTTTAGATCAAAATTTTCAACTATTCATGCAGTCCCGCATATTACTACGTCTTGCTTTGATAATATTGCTAGGGATAGGTATACTGGGTTGATGCAACTTGATTTAGCCAAAGCATTTGATACTGTGAACCACAATATCCTACTTAAAACACTGGATCATTATGGACTGAGAGGATTGGTAAATGATTTTTTTTTGTTCTTACTTAACAGCTCAGATGGCCTAGTGGTATAGAGCGTCTGTCTCTTGAGCTGTAGACTTGGGTTTGATTCCGAGTCGGGTCAAACCAATGACTTTAAAGTTGGTATTCACAACTTCCCTGCTTGACGCTCAGCATTAAAGGGACAGTGTGGAGAACATGCCGGCAAGTTTACTTGTTGCGCCGTTGGGAAAGGCACCTAGCGGGATTCCCCCTATCTTGGTGTGGTAGACAGATGGCTGGCAACTCCTTAGCGAGAGCGCTCTGATCGCTTTCTCGTGATAGGAGGATAATTATGCAACTAAAAAAAAAAAAAAACTGACAGAAGACAGTATGTTTTATACATAACTCTAACTCCTCTTTGAAACCAATCACCAATCACTGTCGGAGTTCCTCAAGGTTCAACTCTTGGACCCCTTACTTTTTCTTCTTTACATCAATAACTTGTCTAACTGTGTTGAAAGTGTTCCTCGTTTATTCGCGGATGACGCATGTTTGCTGGTTGGTGCACCAACTAATAATCAACTAGAAAAACAACTTAATTTAGAATTAACTGAAATATATGATCGGATGGTGGCTAACAAATTGAGTCTAAATGCTTCTAAATCTCATGCGTTAATAATTTCCCCAAAACTTAGGTCTCCTTCAGTAAGTCTTAATCTTCAGTGTTCTGCATGAAGAATATATATGGTTAAGAAAGCTAAGTATTTGGGCATTATTTTAAATAATCAATTAAACTTTGCCGATCACATCAAAAATATGGAAACCAAAGTTGCTCGCTCAGTGGGAATCCCAAGTAAATTAAGTTATTATCTACCAAATTCAGCTCTGTTGCAATTGTACTATTCTCTCATACACCCAAATTTGCAGTATGGTGCAGCAGTTCAAAGTAATACGTTTTCTACCTATCTCGCTAAATTGACACGGCTTCAAAAAAAGCAATTAGACTAGGGACTTCCAGTGATTGGAATGGTAATGCTGCTCCTCTGTTTCATAAAACAAATGTGTTGCCTTTTCGTGAAATGACTAAATTTGAAATTGCAAAAATCCTCTATAATTACGACAATGATTGTTTGCCTCCTTCGTTTGATCACTATTTTACTCTTACTAAAAATTCCCATTCTCGTACGACTAGATTCACCTCCCAGGAACAAATGGCTATTCCTTTTTATAAAACAAATCGTTTGCAAAGATCGATTAAATATGTTGGCCCCAAAATCTGGAATTCGATTCCTTTGGAAGTTCAAAAATGCTCATTTAATCAATTCAATAAATGTTATAAAAATTTGTTAATGAACTCTCCCAAGAATAAATATTGTTGATTATTTTCTGCGTACGTTACAATGACCCTTCCCATCCCTTCTCTGACTTCTTAATTTTGATTCAACTTACTGTTTGTATTTTGTGTATTTTTTTATAAACGACTCCTCATCCTTTAAAACAGGCCTCAATCGCTGACATGATTTTTTTTGTTTATTCTTTTTACAGGGTGGCTGCTTGACTCAATGACCTTACAGTCCCTTCGCAGCCACCCTGTTGCTGTACTATGTTATATCGGTGAGTAATTTTGTTTTAATACCATAGCTTAGCAACAAATAAAAAAGCTTGAGTCTGAGTGAGTCAGTCGAAGGGTTGGCAAAGAGGAGAGCTTCTCAGAAAAACAGAGGCTGCAATTTCGAGACCCGAGTTGGTAAGCAGATGCTCAAGCGATGATTGACCACTTGATAGTAGGATTGATGTTCGAATCCTTGGCCTTTCATACTGCTCTAGAGAGTTCTGTCACATTCCTTCTTTCAGGATTCTTAAACGAATTGCAGTGGCCGTAGTACCGGGTTTTGAATTCAGCTCCGGTGCACCCAATATAGTATTTAGTGCGAGAGCCAGAGTCGATTGACAACTATGGCTCCAGCATCGACTCTGGCTTCCATACTATACTGGGTGCACCAGAGCCGAGTTCAAAAACCGACTAATGATTCCATATTAGCTCGTCATTTATGTATATAAAAAGAGAGTCATGTCATTCATATGTTGTGTACCAAATTGTAAAGGAAACTATAGAAATGAAATGGACTAAAGGTGGACCATGCTCAAACTCCCTGATGACCCTGGTTCAAAGAAAAAATGGGTGCACGCTATTACAAAGCAGAACTTTTATCCATTAAACACAAGCAAAGTAAGTATGTGAAACTACTTCGCTTAAAAAGGGCTATATATTGGTGAGCTGCAAGTATTAACAACTGCCGGTGTTTAAGGAAGAATAAGGTATTGTAGGGTAGTTTAGATATTAGAACTCGACCGATAATCGGTCAGCCCATATATATTGACCGATATCAGTACCAAGCCGATATATCGTATTGGCTAATGTAAGTCGATATATATTGTATTGGCTAATGTAAGTTGATAGTAGATAGCCAATAGGATATATCGGCTATCTACCACCGATAAATATCGACTTACAATAGCATGCTTTATTCGAGCGACAGTACAAAGCACCAATTACTTCTAAACTGTTTTGTTTTTCAAGGCAACCACAAGCTCATTGGTGCATGCTATTTGCTTAGCGTGTACAACCAGCACATGCAAGAAACCAACAATGCGCTCGCCCTCACATGTACCACGCATTGTGACTTGTGTTTGTAAGAGTGCTTGTTTGGAGGGGGTTAAGCTATTGAAGCTTAAGTTAATTGAAAATAGAGCAAACTGTTGCGAATTTTTTGAATTGCAAATGAATAACACTGTACTGTGACTAGTGTTTGTAAGAGTGCTTGTTTGGAGCTGGGTTAAGCCATTGAAGCGTAAGTTAATTGAAATTAGAGCAAACTGTTGCGAATTTTTTTGTGAATTGCAAGTGAATAATACTGTACTAACTTGTGTTTGTAAGAGTGCTTGTTTGGAGCTGGGTTAAGCTATTGAAACTTATTTAATTGAAATTGGGGAGGAAATTGCCAATCGATTGCCAAACTGTTATGAATTTTTTGTGAATAATACCATACTGTGACTTTTGTACGTACACTAATGGTGTTTCTTTGGAGAGGGATTAGTGAAATTTTTAGTGTCGAGTTAATTGAAAATACTCAATTAGTGACAAAATATCATAGGTAAAATATCGATTATCGCTATCAGCCTAAATATTTTGAAAATATCCGTATCAGCCTGAAAAAGTTGTGTCGATCAAGCTCTAGTTTACATGTTCTCTTTAATAATTTTAAGGCAAAAACCAGCATGATACTCAACATGGTGTTTGAGGGAGAGTGAAATGGCAATTTTGAGAAAAACTGAAAGAGCCATGATGAGGTCAATGTGTGGAGTGAAACTATTGGATAGAAAGAAAATGGAGGATCTGATGGAGATGTTGCGTTTGAAGGAAAGGTTGGATAGAAAGGCAAAGGCAAATGGAGTACGGTACGTTTCGTTTCAGTATGTTTATTTGTCGCTACTAATAACACATTATCAGCAGACAAATAACCTATTATACATACAGTGAAATAGTAACAACAAGGTGACTGCAAAGAGACCGTGAGGTCTTCAAGTCAAGCAGCCACGCGGTGGCGTCACAAAAGAGCATGCGACTAGAGCTTGACCAATACAACTTTTTCAGGCCGATACCGACATTTTCAAAACATTTAGGCCGATAGCGATAACCGATATTTTACCTATGATATTTTGTCACTAATTGAGTATTTTCAATTAACTCGAAACTTAAAACTTCGCTAATCCCTCTCCAAAGAAACACTATTAGTGTACAAAAGTCACAGTACAATTCACAACAGTTTGGCAATCGAATGGCGATTTCCTCCCTAATTTCAATTAAATAAGTTTCAATAGCTTAACCCAGCTCCAAACAAGCACTCTTACAAACACAAGTCACAGTATAGTGTTATTCACTTGCAATTCACAAAAAATTCGCAACAGCTTGCTCTAATTTCAATTAACTTACGCTTCAATAGCCTAACCCAGCTCCAAACAAGCACTGTTACAAACACTAGTCACAGTACAGTGTTATTCAATTGCAATTCAAAAAATTCGCAACAGTTTGCTCTATTTTCAATTAACTTAAGCTTCAATAGCTTACCCCCCCTCCAAACAAGCACTCTTACAAACACAAGTCACAATGCGTGGTACATGCGAGGGCGAGCGCATTGTTGATTTCTTACATGTGCTGGTTGTACACGCTAAGCAAATAGAACACACCAACGAGCTTGTGGTTACCCTGAAAAACAAAACAGTTTAGAAGTAATTGGTGCTTTGTACTGTCGCTCGAATAAAGCATGCTATTGTAAGTCGATATTTATCAGTGGTAGATAACCAATACGATATATCGGCTTGATACTAATATCGGCCAATATATATCGACTGACCGATTATTGGTAGAGCTCTACATGCGACATAGGCCAACCACTTGCTGAGTCAAGCATACTGCAAACGAAAACATAATTAATTTTAGCAAGGTATTTGTCCTTTTCTTGCCTTTTCCCTTCTTATTTTTGTTTAAATACATAAAAAGAAAAACAAGAAAAAAACACAATGATCGAAGACTGTCTGAAGGTTTACCCAGCCCAGAAAAGCAATCATTATCAACTGATTCCAACTTAGGCGACTTCATTTAGTAGTAAGTTTTTATACTGTTTTTTAAATTTACTTATTAAAAGATTTCTAACCGTTATAAGCAGGGTTACCATTTCGTGCTTATTTCTAAGATTTGTGCTTATTTTCAAGGGCAATGCCTGAGAAAACGTGAATGTGCTTATTTTTGAGTCCCGTGCTTATTTTTGATTTTTTAGTGGACAAAATAGGATACTGCGGACGTGAAGATCTTTTTTTTTTTTGGTCTTCACCAATTTTTAGTGGAAAACAGGACTTTGTTGACGCAAAGACCTTTTTTTTTTTAGTCTTCACCGGTTTTCAGTGGATTCACAATAAAGAGCTATTGACTTTTTGGTAACCTAACTGCAGCGTGCTTATTTTTTGGTGTGGTCCGGTGGTAACCCTGGTTATAAGAAACGAGTACCAAACCTTAGCACCCATAAATTTTATTGAGAATCGAGTTCTTTGAGTTTTATACAACGGAATATGTAACTGCTCATTGATAGCAAATCTCGTCACACGATCATGTAAACAATTAGTTTTCACAATGGAGTAGTTAAATATGGAAGGTAATTAGTTATTAATCTGCTCGTGAACAAATTTAGCTATTTCAAATTTAATCAATATATTAAAAGGCAAAACATCAAATTTACAGATAGTAAAGACGTCAAGAGATTACCATTACTACCGTGTATAATTTTAATAGCCTTATTCTGTAGTTTACCTAATCTATCAAGATATGTAGGAAAAGTATTACCCCAAGCAACTAGTCCGTACAGTAAGTAATGGTGAATAAGTGAATTGTAGAGTAAGTAGTGCTTTCTGTGGTATGGATACCTACTGCTCACGCTACTTTGGTCTCAATTAATGTGACACGTTCTGAAATTCAATTTGTCATCAATTATCACTCCCAAAAATTTCTTTTGTTGTACCGTAAACCGGGGTCAATTGGGACACTTTTTAACTTTCGTTGCTAGCTGCAGCACACAGTATCATGTGGTCAAACTAAACTTCCCTCAGTTAGTTCCATCACCTAGAGTGTTATTCATCCCAAAAGAGAATAACTTGAATAACTGACTACAAAGCCACCTTTTTTTTATAAAATCTGTTTGTCCCAATTCACCCTGCAAAGGGGTGAATTGGGACCAATGGTGATTTTATAGTATAACCCAAGTTAAAAGGACATTGGTTGAATTGGGATGCTATTGGAGTGAATTGGGACAATTTTTGTTCAAAAAAAATAATGGCGGTCAACTGTAAAAAGAATGTTTGTCTGAAAAAGTATCACACAGCATATCATCCAGAAACAATTGTTTTAAGTAGACAAAAAACAAACGAAATTGGAAGTGTTAAGCACAAAACTGAACATAATGCATAATAAACAACTTAACATTATTGGCAGTGTAAGAACTCAAAACACTATCATTCATTAAAAAAATGAAAAACTGGCATTGAGAGCACAAAAGCACGGAAAAAGAAGCATCAACACAAAAGCACTCTCAGAAAGCTAGTTTCGTAAAAAATACCAGCACTTGCAGTGTAATAAACATAAAAAAGACAATACTGTAAGGCAAATCATAGTGGGATTGGTAAATGGACAGCATTAACACTAAAAAAAAAAAGAGCAGAATGAGTGCGAGCACCTCACATGCTTGTACGCCAATGCAAATATCAAACAACAAAAACGAAGTAAGCTGACAAGCATCACAATGTTGTGGCTAATAAATATACTTCCAACAACGACCAAATTTCTGCAATTTGGGTCGGCACTTGCAAAAGAAAACATGTTCATAAAAAATTGCTTCCTCATCCCTTTCCATTTGTTGTGGCATCTTTATGCCAAATGGTTTTTGGAGACACTGAACTCTTGATTCGCCATTCTTCTTTTCCACCACTTTTCCAATGAAAGTTTCTTCTTCATATATTACTTTCACCCATTGGCCAACCTTGATTTCTTCATATTTCATCTCTTTCATGCAGGTAGTACTGGTACTAGCAGCATCTTGCTCAATGTCATTGTTCAATTCTTCCTCTTCAGCCCCACTCTTTTCATTTTCTTCTTTTCTCCAACTCTTTTCTTTATTCTCGTCTTCCTCATCAGACAATTCAAGGTCTTCATGAGAAACACTTTTTCCAGCTTCCACATTGAGACGCTTTCTCTTTTGACACCTCTTGCTCTTTTCGTTTGGACTTCTTAAACTTTTTAGGTGATCCAGGAAAGCATCCGAAACACTGTTTATAGATTTATCAGCTGCTGCAGAAGGCAACTTTTTGTATAGTATATCTGGGCAAAATGGATAGATTCCACTAGCGCTAAAGCCTGCGGTTAGATTTTCGCAGTTTAAGCATTCACATAATTCTTTTAGAAGAATGGGAAATTCATCCTTTAAAAGGGAAGTTTTACCTGGATTTTTCAATTTCCAGATTTTCAAAATTTTTCTCCACTGGCATGCACGTTGACGAATCTTGTGCGAGTGACGTTTCAAGAAATTTCTTGCCCATTCTTCTCCAGGAGTGTTATTTGTAAACTTCTTAATAACACGACAGGATCTTTCCAAATAGTTTTTAACTGTAATCCGAAGATCCAAACTTGAAAAAGGGAAGCCCCATTCTCCTAGTTGAATAAGGTGGTTTACAAACATTTCTTCTTCTTCGACAGAGAAGCTTGTTTGACCACCTTGGGGTTTTCTCTGCAATCCCCTTACTTTTCGATTGATGGTGGATTTGGGCACTCCAAACTCAGCTTCTGCTACACGCAGTGCCATTCCACCTTTAACAGCAACAATCGCTTTCTGCAGCGATGCCTGTGAAAAATTCCCATAATGGCGCTTCTTCGAATGTGCAACCTTTTCATAATTTCCCATTCTATCATTCACTTTTACTTTACTTTTACTGATGCTTATATTAAGTTAAAACACCTAAAATACCAGGAAATAGGTTTTGATTCAAAAAGGGCTTTGTCCCAATTCACCCCATGCATACCCATGTTCCAAAAGTTGATTACACAGAATCGTGGTAAGTTGATTTATCCAAAATCCTGATGTGGTAAATATGTTGGTTAGTGAAGGGCTTCTGAAATATAACCTTGTATGAGTAATGTGTCAAGCGTAATATAGATTTTTGATATAAAGTTTTTGACCACTTGAAAAAATCCAATTTTTTGAAAATGTCATAAAAAGAAAAAAAATGCTGAAAATTGGGTCAAAAAGAACCTTTCTTTGGCTAAGCCCAAACACCTAGCACTAATCAAACAATCCATACCATTTCCTCCTAAAAAATAATTTTGTTTTAAAAAATATTGCAAAAATAAAAAAGACACTGTTTTTTGTCCCCATTCACCACAGTGTCCCAATCCACCCCAGTTTACGGTACTTAGAATTGAGCCGTTTAGACATGTATTTTCCAGTTTAGGTGTTGTTGATGTAAGTTTTGGATTGATGATCAATACATTGGATTTGGCAGGATTCAATGTCAGCTTACCAGCTAACATCCAGGCACTTACTTTATTGCACTTATTTTATTCAGTACAGAATTTGATTTAGCTTCTGTTTCATTAGTGGTTGGCGCTTTAACTATCAAGCAAGTATCATCTGCAAATAATCTAGTAGCGCAATCAATACTACTAGGCACTTAGGCAGGTCATTTATATAAATCAAAAATGGAAGTGGCTAAAGTGTGGACCCTTGTGGTACCCCTACATTAAATGTCTTTAAGTTGTGAGTTATAATTATCAATGTGGACATATTGTTTTCTATTAGAAAGATAGGAAGTAAAAAAATTCTTGAGAACTCCTCTCACGCCATAGTGTTCAAGTTTCGAAAGTAATATTTCATGATCCACAGTATCAAAAGCTTTACTTAGTCAAGAAATAAAATACCTGAAAATAATTGCTGGTTTATGTTGTCATTACAACTGGCTATGATATCAATGATTGCATGAACTGTGGAGCATCCTGGTCTAAATCCGAATTGATATGGGAAGAATACTGAGTTTTCATCTAAGATTTTGATAACCCTGTGGTAAACAATTTTTTCCAAAATCTTCAAAAACCATGATAGTAATGACATTGGTCTATAATTTATTAGTTTTGTTTTGTCACCTGTTTTAAACACCAGGATAACTTCAGCAATTTTCAGAGTGTTTGGAAAGCATCCGCATGCAAAACAAGCAATACAATGGTAGTAAATGGGAAGCGAAAGCGAGAATGGCCAAAATTGACATGGAGGAAGTAGGTGGAAAAGAGTGAAGAAAGTCGGGTTAAAGATCGAGGAAGCTGGAGATGGAACGAGACGGAGAGAAGGTGTGAGAGCGATTGCGAAGGGGAAGAGGTGTACCTGGCCACCTTCGATAATGAAGAGAAAACCGGATTGAAACTGGATAAAAGAAGTTAATTGTTTCCCTACACGAATATAGTCCTAATTTCTCTGATCAGCTATATACATAGTTATTCACAAAAGAACCGCCTCTGAAGAATTTTCATAATCACATTAGCAATGTTCACTTGCAGTAAATTCAATATTAGCTGCTTTAAATTCTGAAGATAGGTTGGTTTTGCACAATGCAAGGTGTTTAAACAACCATGAAGCATCCCATGGCACAAAAATGGTTGCTTTTATTTGCTCTAACATTTTGATTAATTATTACTGCTCTTTAAAAAATAATGCAATTGCCAACATGAAAAGATGTGAGCGAAGAAAACTTTAAATGTTAAATTCCTGACTCATAGTCGCCAAATTTTGCTGTGGTCTTGAGTTGTTTTCTTGCTTTTTTTAATATTGACACAAACATGATAAAGAAATATTTTTTCTCACCATTTAAGATTATTATCGCCGACACGCTGCCACTTTTATAGCTTAAACTAATCATTCAGCATTATGTCGGCATTCTGTTTTTCTCATTGAAAGTGTCGACGCTGCTTGATATGAAATGTCATTTTACATTCTTTTTTGTGGCCATACTTGCTTGCTTTGACTTAGTAGCGTTTACAAGTGCAGCAATATCTTAAATATTCAATTTAAATGATTATCTTTGGTGTGTTACTGGTAGGCTAAATCTTAAGTACTTTTTACTAGTTTGCTAGGATAATACACATTTCTTCATTAGTCTGGTTTTTGTAAGCTTTTTTGCACCAGTAGCCAGCTGTAAATCGCTTTGTTGTTATCATGAGACAATGAAAGTCTAACCACTCACTGTGACATCACACACTTGGGCAAAAGTATGCGAAAGACCTTTTCTTTAGTGGCCTCGTTCTGACAGTTTTTTTGGTAATTTCAAAAATGTAAATAGAAACTTTGGGAATTGTGCAGCCATCATGCTATACCTTCATTAGCAGACTCTTTTTTCGAAAAATCTTATTTTTTTGCCACTAAAGGGCGTTTCTCTCCAAAGTTTTGACTTAAAACAATGCCCCTTTGCAAGATGCGGCTTTTACAAAAAAAATTGAAATGTCATCACCAAGACTTAAAGATATCAACTGCTTGCAGTTGCATCTCCCTCAAACCTGGTTACATCATCTTGTTTCTCACCAAAATTGAATAAATTTTGTGTTCATACCACCATGTGATAAGAGTAAAAATGACAAACAAAATTATTACATTTTCCCCCACCAAAAAAGCTACGTCAATATTCAGTAAGCTCGATCTAGAACATTTGGGTTTGTAATCATTTGAGTGCGAATTGCGTCCAAATGCATTTTTAGTGACTTTTTAATTACCAGTACGTAAAATCATTTTTTACAAAATGCTTTTTCAATCGATGCAAATTATTTTCAGTTTGTAATGATCTTTTTGCTTGTTTTAATTTTGCGCAAGGTACCTACGACAAATAAATCAAGAGATGTGCATTTGCAGAAACATTATAAAAAAAAAAAGTAAAACAAGTTCAAGTTAGTGATAAATGAACAAACATTCATTTCCATGATCAATTATCCAGTAGTTTGAGAAGGCAAGCGTTTTAGATTTAAAAATATATGTCAATGCAATATAGGGTAGTTATATGAAAATAATTTAAAACAATGATTATGCTTGAGAGAATAAAATAATCATGTGTCGGCTATTATTTATACGCAAAAAATTTCAATCGTTTGTTTTCAAGATTGATTAAGCAAATGACTTCCAACACTCTCATCCATCTTGTATAAAGGATGAAGATGAGAAAATTATCCATATCTGGCGATTTGCACTTTACCTTCCATAAAATGTCGCAATTGACAGCAATGATGATGGGGATCGCATACCCATCCATCTCTAACTTCTTCCAAATATTGTTGAGCAACTGCTTTCACACACATAGAGAACCATTGTTTGTAAGAGGTCTCCCTTGGAGATTAAGCATTAAGACTGGGCACTCACAAGAGTTAAATTTTAGCTCCAAAAATAAAAGTGTAAGAAATCAATAATTAAGACCTAAAAATTGGAACAATATTGTTGCAATGTCGTCCGATCATGAAAATGCTCCAGAATAAGACAATTAGTGATTAAAATATTGCAAAATTCTTATTAGAACTGAAGATAATTTGTTTAAAAAATGAATTTAATTTTGAGAAGATACTTGGTCAATCTCGAAAGCAAAGATTGAATTTTTTATGAGCAAATACTAGCCGACTCATGATTTTTTTTATTCTCACAAACATAATGCTTTTTTACATTATTTTCATTTGACTTTACTAGCCTAAATCGCAATGACGATCTACTTTTAAATCTAAAATGCTTACCCTCTCAAACTACTACAGTAGACAATCAATCACGCAAATGAGTCATTATTTTAACGCTAACTGGACCTTGACTTTGTTTCAGCTTTTTTCATGACGTTACTGTAAATCAGCAGCGTGACGCAGTGGTTTGGAGCGCCATTTTTACGATGACCAGGATCGCAAGGTTAGGTTCAACTCTTAACTTGCCTCTTTGTTGCATCCTTGGATAAGATGCTTCAAGATGATTATCTCTGTTTGGTGGAATCCGGCAAGCAGCAAATTAAAGAAGTCAGAAGCATAATTCAACCGGAAAACTCATAAACAGGCAACTCCTAAGCGAGTCTGGATTCATCCTAAGCATAGCGCCTCTGATGTTTTTTTCTGATAGGAGGATAAAGATGAAAAATTTAAAAAAAAAATCAAAGCATACACATTTTTTCATTTATTTGCTTTAAGTAACTTACATAAATTAAGACATGCAAAAAGATCATTGTTTACTGAAAATAAATTGCATCGAAAAAGCATGTCAAAAATAATTTTACAAGATTGGCCTAAATAGTTGCGAAAAAATTTGCTCGGATGCATAACACATTCTGCACCAAAAGGGAAGGTTTTGCAGCAAGCCATGCCATGTTTCTGTCAACATTCAACAGATCTGGCCCGATTCATACAAAATTGAAATTTGGACTCCTACTTAGTTCAACAATTGGGGAACACCCGTTGTTCCTGCTCAAAAACCTTCCAGGGAGTGACAAGTCACAATTGAGAGTTTGTGGAGACTATTCCGTAACAGTAAATCCTCAACTAGCCATTTAACGTCACCCACTAACATTACCAGAAGATTAAATGAGAAAACTTGGGGGTTACGAATTTGCAAAAATAGACTTCGCCGAAGCATATATTGAAGTCAAACTGGGACAGGAAAGTCGAATATTGGCACTAACCTAAACAACGATCTACCAGAAGTGGCTGTTTACCACAATAACATTTTGGCAAGTGGCTGATTACCTTGAGGAACCAAGCTTTGAGGAGGTTAAGTCGAATATTGGCACTAACCTAAACAACGATCTACCAGAAGTGGCTGTTTACCACAATAACATTTCGGCAAGTGGCTGATTACCTTGAGGAACCAAGCTTTGAGGAGGTTAAACCTTATTCTTCCTGCAATGTCTTCAGTAGCTCAGCCACATGCATAATCAAGAGAATACCAAGTAAGCTGCTGAAACACACTAAAAATCTTGATAAAGGCATCAATTTACAATGCATCAAAAACTGCAAAGTGAGGTTGCACTCTCCCCAATCTCCCAAACTGCACCACCGCCAAGAAACAAACATGGTTAGGTGATTAACTATGACACTTCAAAACACAAAGCAATAACTTACTTCTCAATTTAGATTTGCATTGCCTTTTCTACCACAATTTGAACAGACATACCTTTGCTGGGTCACCAAAATCTGGTTGATCCGTGAAAACAAATGCAACTGCAGAAAACATAGCAACCACAAAAACACAAAGAGATAGGACAAAAAATGGATGTTGTGATAGTAGCCAACAGCACCTAATAAAATACAAAACAATTATAAACTCACTGCCTCAATATTATATTTTGCTCCTCTGCTGTGCGCTTGATTGAGCAATTCTATCTAGTTATCCAGTATAATACGACCCAAGCTTAACCCAAACTTCAATAACACAGGCTTCTCCGCTCACTTCAAAACACCATGAAACCATGGCTAAACCCTTAAGCATACAGCACTTGCTTCACACTACAGTCTAACACTATGCTAAACAGAACTAATAATTAATTAGCATAAAGCTTGAATAATTGCGCCAGCAAAACACACTAATTTATACTCAAAAGTCAAATCCCAGAATGATCAATGAAATTCTAATGAAGAGACAAGATAATCTATGAAATTTTAATGAAAAGACAAGATGAAAGAAATGAAATCACATGGCATGTGGTGAATTTTGGGATGTCCTGTTTCATACACTCTTGAAGACGTTGAGACAAGGCGACCAACGTACTGACTATTAAACTGCCACACAAAAAGGCAAATGAGATTGCTGAATTGATGGGAAGGCAACACGTCTTTCTTCGTAGATGGCAAGGACTGTCAGGTTGTGACAACAACACGTTGTTTGATGGCAAAATAGCAGCCTTGGACTGCAGAGCTGATTTGCTTTTCAAACCTCGTAAAAATGTTCCCTAACCAAGGGACATGTAGGTAGACTGGCCACTTGCCTGCTTTGTGGACTGGTCTGGCATTAAGCTGCCTGAGTTTGCGTTTCACAGTCAAAGTAATTACATGTTCAGGGTAGCCGTTGTTCACCAAGATTGATCGGATTTTGTTTAATTCCAGCTTGCTTTTCAAGCAGATCATAAAAGCTCGTGTACCGGAGTGGAGATCACATCAGTTTTCCACTTGGTGGGGCTAAAAGAATTCCAGTGTAGGTACTGACCTGTAAAAGTAGGTTTTGTGTAAACCAAAGTTACACAATCAGGTCTTGCCTTTCAACCAAGACGTCCAAAAAGAGGAGGGAAAAGTTAGATTCTTTTTCCTGGGTGAAACGATGGGAGGAAAGGAGAAAGTTAAGATGAGTGAAGAAGTTGTTGCAATCGTCTTCATTATCAAAAACAGCAAAAGTATCATCATGATGCAAAAGCATCATCAGCAAAAGTATCAACGATAACACTGCCAAAATTGAGTCACGCATCCAACGATGGCTGCTGCAATTAAAGAAAGAGAACCTTATTTCCAAAAACGTCTACGATGCTATCCTGCCAACTGGTTCTCAGTGACCACGCATGTACGTACGACCTACTGAAAACCCACAAAAAAATGTCCTCTTACGACCCATTTTGTAGATGACTGGATCAGCCCAACACCATTTGGCTTGCTTCCATTTTTTTGTAAGCTAATGGTGGTGAAGCTATTTGAAGCTAATGGTGTAAATGACACATGATATGTAAAAACTAATAGGCCAACCTAACATTCATGGTACACCATGGGCAGTCACTTACTGAAATCAAAATGACTCCCAGTCAGTATCCCGAGATGCATAGTGGTTAACAAGCTGGCACACCTCATTTCCCTCTAATCTGATTGGTTACTGAGATACACGCCCATGATGCACTTACCCTAACTTATTGTCATTTTTTTCATTTTTTTTATTTTCAGCAAATTGCCATATTTTTTTAGAATAGCTTTGAAAAAAGCTGTTTTCGCGCTTGGCTTTAAGACACCCTTTGGGAGTAGCTTTGAGAAAGGCTGTTCGTCTCAGCGACTCTTTTGAATAAAAAGATCAAAGTGCTGTCAATTACAATGATGATCAATTCTCCATTCTGGACATTGCGCGCAGTCTTTTCCATCTCAGTCTGCTCGAAGCCAGCTACATTAAAGTACGGCGACCTAACCTATGCAAACAGAAAGAGTTTGTCAATACTCTGTTCAAGTAGAATTCAGGTTCGCATGACTTGTCCAAACAGAACTGTGCGTGACTTTCTCGCGTTCGATTGAATTCGCCAATGTAACTACTGCTTCGCTGCAGTACAAAACTGATATTTATGAATTGCCAGACCTTGCTTTCTCGTTTCCACTTTGACGTGTTTACCCACTAATGAGTGCATCACGAAAAGCTTCTGGGACATGCAGCTTTTTTCAAAGCTACTCAAAAGAGTCACTGAGACAAACAGCTTTTTATCAAAGCTACTCTAAGAATTATAAAAGGGTTTCTTAAAGCTTAACACGAAAACAGCTTTTTTCAAAGCTATTCTCAAGTTCTGTACCGCCAATCACTTGTACATAATTTTTTTGTTGATAGCTGGCCAGACAGCCTGTATTGGCCTTCCCATGTAGACATTTTTCGGGTGCCTTTATCACATGTGCTTTGTAAAATCAGTCAGCCTAAATTGACTTTAGCTGCTGCAGGAATTCAAAGTACTAGCTTAAAATATACAATTCTTGAATCAGAACACAACCACATTTAGGCATGTTACAATTCTTTAGCGGAATTGCTAAAACCCGCAGGAGCACAAGTACCGCATTTAAAAGTGAGTTAGGAGCACAAGGACCACTTGTGAGTTATTACTAAAGATTAGGGTTTGGTTTGCGTTGAGAGGAGGGCCCTTAGCAATAACTCACTAGCACCCCTAGCGGTCCTTGTGCTCTTAATTCACTAGCAATGGCAGTTCTTGTGCTCCTGCACGTTTCAGCAGGATCCTTCTTCTGTGCCTTGAATTGTTTCAACTAATACCACAGAAGTGAGAGTAAGATGTTATTTTGACTGTGGTTAACAATTTGTTAGCAATAGAGTTTAGCTTTCAAAAAGAGTATGGGCTTTGGATTCGAGTTTGCTATTCCAGTTTGTTAAAACATTTCCAAGGCAGTGTCTAGAGCAGGGTTTCCCAAACTTTTTGGGTCACAGACCCCCCATTTGTAAAACTTTTTTTTCTCGGACCCCCATCTTACGTTGCATCAAATTTTTCCTAAACGACAAAGGACATTACATACAAAATAAAGAACACATAGTCATGTTTATTAATAATACAAACAACACTGGATTAATGGGATGGATGAGATTGTTTTTCACTACATAACTTTTCAATTCTCAGAACAATTTTCGAAAGACAAACCCCCCGACTCCATGGCAAGTCTGGACCTGTATTTTGTCTTCATATTGGTAAGAACTGAAAATGCTGTTTCGCATAAATAAGTAGTGGCAAATGGTAATAACATTTTGATTGCTTTTTGAGAGAGCAATGGATTATCGTCCGCAACACTTAACCAAAAAGATGCACGAGCTTTTTCATTGAAACTCATCATTAAAGATCGATCAGATGACAGCTCGGCTTCGCGTCCTAAAAGATCAGTTTTATCAACAAGAAAAGGGTTTAAAATCCAATCAAAATTCTCAAATGTCTCTTTTAAGAAGTACTTTGTAAAATGATTAGAAAGCAATTCCAAATGCTGTTGAATGTCAGAGAAAATCAAGTCTGTTCTAATTAAGGGTTTGTTCTCAATGTAGTCACACAAAACTGGAAACATATCCACAACATTATCGTCTATTCTAGATTTCCATAAGTTGAGTTTCTTTGTGAACGCAGTTATTTTGTTTTGACTAAGCAAAATGTTGGCATTCCTTCTTTGAAGCGACAGGTTTAGTTGGTTCAGAAGGTTGAAGATGTCTGCTAAATATGCGAGTTTCCCAAGCCATATTTCGTCAGCTACGAATGAAGCTAAGTGAGGATTGTGCTCTTGCAGAAAAATTAAAAGTTTTTTTTGCAATTCAAAAACTCGTTCCACAATTTTTCCCCATGACAACTATCTCACTTCTGTATGCAGCTACAGGTTTGAGTGCTGCGAACCTAATTCATCGCAAAGCAAGGAAAATAGTCGAGACTGGAGTGGGCGAGCTTTGATAGAGTTAACAACTTTAACACATGCAGACAAGACTTCAGACAAAGATTTTCCCAGATGTTTGGCAACAAGCACTTCGCGATGAATCATGCAATGCGTTTGTACAATATTTGGCACCTTTAATTTGATTCGAGCTACAGTCCCCGAGTGCTTGCCAGTCATAGAAGCTGCACCGTCAGTGCATATACCCACAACTCACTCCCATGACAATTCCATTTGTGAAAAAAATCACAAAGCACGTTGAAAACGTTTAAGCCCGTTGTTCTGCCTTGCATTCGATGACTAAACATAAAATCTTTGATCATTTCTCGACCCCAACAATATCGTACATAGACCAACAGCTGTGCTTGGCTGGCAATATCCATACTTTCATCCAATTGGATTGCAAAATAAGTTTGTTTCAATCTCTCAAGTAACTGTGCTTTTATATCACTTGACATTTCACCTATTCTTTGTGAAATTGTGTTGTTCGACAATGGAATTTCTTTCAGCTTTGCTGTACATTTGCGATCTAAAACTGTTTGGCACATGTCAATTGTTGCTGGAAGAATTAAATCTTCGGCTATTGTGTGAGGTTTCATGGCTCGAGCTACTCTCAGCGCCACTAAATAAGACGCTTTCATTAATTTTTCGTTTGACTCTAAAGCTTTCGAAAAATCTTTTTTCTGCTTCAAATAGTCTTTCTTCTTTCTTTCAAAAAAAGCCTGTGGCTTTCCAATCAAGTCCGGATGTTGAGTCCTCAAATGCCGCTTCAAATTGGCTGGTTTCATACTTTCATTTGATAGTATTTTGTTACATGAAAAACATTAAGGCTTAGTTGCATCAGATGGACATTCAATAAAGCCGAGTTAATATACTCCTCATTGTATGTTTTTAGTTTTTTTGTTTTTGTTTTTTGAGATATGACATGCTGCGTTTCACATTCCAAATCATTCGCCCTTTCCTTTCGTTTCAAAAATCTATCCATGCTAAGTTATGAACTATATCATTAATTAGGCTCACAGACAGATTTATCAAACTGCAGTTTACATTCTCAAGTCAAACAACAGCTCAACTCCATACCTCGTGGCAATCCCTTAGTGTAGACGGGCCTATGTGACGTAACAATCCAACAAGGATTGTGCCGCAAGAAAAAATCGAGGTAAATCGTTGGTATGTTCACTGCGTGTTCAAAAACAAAATGGTGGTCAGATGCGATTTTAGACTCAGGTGGACGGTACACCAACTATGTAACCTACGTCATATCACTTCGTACCCCCTGTGCAGTTGACGCGGACCCCCAGGGGTTCGCAGACCCCAGTTTGGGAAACCCTGGTCTAGAGCACCAGCCCAGTTTCCACAATCAATACGCTGCTGCACTGAACTCAGGGTTATTTTTTTAAAAATTTCACTTCAGTCAATTGACCTAAATGTCTACAAAAATTTCAGTCATTTCAATTTTCTTCGGTATGTTTAAAAGTAACAAGACATTGAATGAAAATTTGAAGCAAGCACTTCAAATACACTTACTCCTTTGCAACAGCAACACAAACAAAAACTTCTTTGGTAAGTTTGATGAAGTCTGTTAAACCTGACACTGTAACACCGGTAAGTACTTTGATCAGTTTGATGAAGCCTGTTAAACCTGACATAAGGACACCGGTAGTTAGTTCGTAATTGTTGATTGCATATTGGTAAGATATTTACTTCGGTCAATTGACCAAACTGGCTTTAATTTTTCTGGTTTTTACAAATTTAATTTGAACTATGACCGAAATTTTACCAAAAAAAAAAAAAAAAACAGACCAGACTGCTTTGTTTGTCTCTATAATGACGTTGCTGTCACATGGGACCAGTTTCCATTATCAAACGCTGCTGCGCCAGATTGCTTGTTTGTTTCTGTAAAAGATTTGCCAGTGCTCTATACACTTCCTATTTCCAAAGTATTTTTGTTGCTTTGATTTGATTTTTGAAAATCATGAAAAAAGGATTTTACTAAATCAATACAGTAAAACTTGTTTTGATTTTTAAAAAACATGGTATATATCAGGGGTGGCCAACTAGTGAGATGCCAAGAGCCACATTTCTTTCTGTGTTTCAGCAAAGAGCCATATCAAGCACAATGGATAATGATCGCAGTAACAATACCATACCTCTCGTTGATACACATCATATTTTTGCTTAGCTTGATTAATAACATACCAGCCAGTTTGCTCAGTGGTAACGACATCACTATCAGTGTGGGAGGTTTGGGGTTTGTTGCCTGGGCCGGTCAAAGCAGACACAGTATCGCCACCGCTGCGATGTTTTTTTGGACTTCGAAGCTGTGTTGCCCCGACACAAGGCTGCGGAGATGGGCCACCCACTCATTGCACACCACCTCGTAATTTTCTCAACAAAGTGATTATTACGTGATAATGTATCTTACGCATTGCCAAACGCAGCATGATTTCAGAACTATAGGCTGCTGATAGATTTAATAGAAGAAACAAAGCATGTGCAAAAGAGCCGCATGAAAGTGGCCAAGGAGCCGCATGCGGCTCGCGAGCCGCGGGTTGGCCATCCCTGGTATATATGATGTTTGTTGAAGCACACTATTTTAAAAGGACAAAAATGCTATTTGAAATTATTTCATTTATAGTTAGTATAGTTCAGGAACATCTCAAAAGAATAAAAATATTTTTGTTTTTATTTCGTTGCCCACGTGATGATTTTGGGGCATTTTATTACCCAGTATTGCTAAAACCTGCAGGAGCACAAGGATCACTCTTCGCAAAAGCACAAATAACTGAATAATAACTGAGGTTATTTTCAAATTATATTGAACTGAAAATTCAACGGTAATTAATTGAGACTGAGAAGCGAGCTTGCGTTCTTTGATTCAGCAGCAACCTGTTACATAATTATGTCAAATGCAATCGACTCCAGCCACGAATTGAACCCGTCACATAGGATGTGTCACCTGCGTTAGGTACCGCTAGGCCATGTCGATGACAAGGACCACTAAGGGTGCTAGTGACTTATTACCAAAGGTTAGGACTAGGGTTGGAGTAGGGTTAGGCCCTAACCCCGTGTAATAACCCACTAGCGCCCCTAGCAATCCTTGTGCTCTTGCAAGAAACGATCCTTGTGATCCTACAGATTTTAGTAGGACCCTTTATTACCTACTCAAAATTTTTTAAAAGTGCAAATAAATGTTAAATCAGTTGTTTAGACTAAAAATGATGCTATTTTTGGATTTGCCACCCTCAAAAATGGTGGAATAGACACTTCAACCACTTTTCTACCTCAAAGATAACCTATGCGGGTCATTTCATATTTACTTTAGTGAATTTGGCAATTTGTCTACCCATGTCCTAGTTTTGGTCTCAAATTTTGCATGTTGGAGATTTCTAAAACATTTTGTTCAAAAAAATTTGAGCAGTCTAGGTCAAGTAGTTTTTGAGATATTTCAGTTTGAAATTTGACCACTTGGTGGAGCTTTTTGATCCCGCGTGAGTGATGTCTCTTATGTAAAGACTCTCCCTTGAGCTACAAAGATGATCCAAAAATATTCTGACATTTTTTAGGGTGCTGAGTTCAAAAATCACACTTAAAATGCAATATTTACAGTATATACTTCAGTTGATAAACTAAGAAATCCTACTCCAAATTTTGATCGTAATGACTCAGCGCTTCGAAGTCGAAAAAACTTCTAATTGAATGCAAAGTGATCTTTTAACTTTCAACTCCAAGCTCAATCCAAAAAGGTTCTTGGTTATATACAGCCAATAGAAAAAAATTAGCCATTACATACATCATGCACATCTACTCGCAAGTGTGAAATACAAAATTATCACATGTCAATACTACTATAACTATGGTTGGTTTTAGATACAAGGCATATCACGTTTATCTACCATATTGCTTGGACAGGGCTTTCTTCGTTTATGCAAGATTGCATTACCAAATAATGTATAACAATTACAACTACTGTGCAATTTTCACGTACAATGGAAAACAAAATGTTGATTTTTTCAAAACTATGAATTGCTTACATTGTGAATTTCCATCAAACGACAGAGTCAGGTAATAGGATATGAACTAACTATGCAGTTCCACTGCAGTACTTGATTATTTCATCAACCTGTGCAGCAGTACTTGATTATTTCACATGCATCCCAGCAGCCCAACATCTTCAGCCAATTGGCCTTATGATGACATGATGACATTTGCAACTTACCTCTTCCAAACATCCTGCACAAAATTTATGCTCCACAACTAAGTGGAAGTGGTAAAAACTACAAACTCACATCTTTTACTCTGAAGAAGATACAAGTTAAATATAGTGTTCATCGTATCAAGCTTTAAAATGCCATTCAAGTTTGTTTTATCATGTTTCACAAGTTCATTTTTCATAGTCCTTATTCACATATTAATTACTGTGGCAAATATTAAAGTATGTTGGATGGATTGTATTGTAAGATCATTAATATGCTTTGTTAGGCCAACTCAATAACTTTCCAATTATATATCATAAATAGCTAATAAGAGGGCATATTACGAAGATTAATTGAATAGGCAGTGTCATGTTTAAAGGCAGGGTCAAGTTCAGAACAATTATTTATCAAAAAAATCAAATAAAATATTCTGAACTCTTTGGAAAAAAAACGAACTTCCAACGCAGACTAATTTTGGAGAAATTCGTAAAAAACGAAAAAAAATTGAAAATCCACAGCTCGATTTAGATTGGCTATCGTTTTTATGACACATCGTTGGGATTTGATCGAGATGCATTTCAATACGCAGCAGCTGCAGTAGTCTAGTTCACCTTTGTTAGTCGAATCATAAAAGCAAAGGAAACAGAATAAACTAAGTGGCGAAATAATTTTTATGACTTTTATAAGATACTGTGTTAATGGTCGATTCAGAAAGTTTAGTAGATGACTGATGTATTTATTAGGAAAATAACTATTGGTGCTGGTATCTAGGCTGGCTACAGTGGTGAACAGCAACGTGAAATTACCAGTAGTAGGTATGGTGGTTCGTTTCTTAACTAGGTATGCACAGTGGTTCATTTCCTAACTATAGGCTGAGAACCAGTTGACTGTTAAAAGACAGCAGCGGTCTGCCGGTTAGGCTTTGCAATGTTTTTCTAATGTTTATCGTACTGTAGGTAATGCTGTGAATAAGTATCGGTGATTGACACTGATTACCCAGAGCCTTCCTGCTTGACATTCAACATGATAATGACAGGGATTGCGTACAGCTTTATCATAAAACAATATTGATACACATTTCCAGCAGCTACTTGGCTGTGTCAGTGCATAGCGATGTTTCTTGGACTACATCAGTCTGTCAGTTGCAAATAGATGTCGAGAATTGTGTTGCCCTAGTTTGGACAGAACTACAACTTTTTCCAGTAGTTTTGTATAATAGTAAACCAGTATTTCATTAAGCTCAGACGAGCAACCTGCTAGGCTTTTTGCTTAGAGAAGCTGCTGAGTTTTGGGGCTCTTGAAATTTATCCACATTGTTTTTTTCATAGTGGGCTCGAATTATGAGGTATAAAAAACCGCTAGTCTAAGCCTATTGCAGTAATGTAGCTAAAGCGATCACCTACAAGACCAAGACCTTGTAAATTTTTCAAGACCAAGATCAAGTCCGTCTTTGGTAAGATCAAGATCTTTGACTTTTTTCAAGACCAAGACCTTTAAAATGGGATGAGAATTAACAGTTTATCACTTATCGCTACTTTTCTGTAACAACAAAAAAAACGGGCCAAACATATACATAATATTGCAAGAAATAAAGAAGGGTTTCCCAAACTTCCTTGTGCCATGGAACCATTTTTGCGAATCAAGTTTACTGCGGACCCCACTTTTAAGCTCCGTTAATTTTTCACTCAACAGCTATAAAAGCTGACCAGAAACATTTTCATTGGAATACACCCAGCAAGGTGCCTCACCACAAGCTGAAATATCTATGTGCATCCAAAGACCTAAATATGCCCAATTTTATTTTCTTTGAGTAGCCTCTTAGGCATCACGCCCACCATGGGACACCTCTGTAAGAAATCACAACCTTGATCCAAATATTTACTCAGTAACATGGCGACGGTTATCACAATCCACGAACCAGTTTTTGTTGTTATTGCAACTCATCAGGTGAATGTAGTGAGAACCTTGTTACAAATTAGCCCAAAACAGGTAAAATGAAAATTTGGGTCTGGTATGACACAAGCCATAGTATTTTTTTTCTTTTTTCAATTAAAGAGATGGTAACCAGCATATTGTGCATAATTGTAATTCCAATTTTACGAACACATATAAACCACATGAATGGGACGGATGGGGTTGCTTCTCACAGCTTTTGTTTCAAACATTTGTCCGTAAATTGTACATTTAGACCAAGCAACTGGCGTAGTGCATTGGTAACCTGCAATTCTTTGATCCTCAGGTTGAGGCTTTTTGTGAGGATAAACGAAGACCTTTTTCGAAAGAGGGAGAAACAAAGATCTTTTTAAATTTTTTGATTACCATAGAGTTTTTGCTGCTTACAATGCATTTAATGTTTTGGGATATTGGTTTAGATGGCTCTCTAAGTGCAGTAGGTTGCCGACCCCTGGCGTACTTGTAAAATACATCAATATCGGTGCACAAGTTCTGGGGTCCGATCCCCAGGCTGGTCAAATCAGACACAGCATTGCCAACAGCAGTTTGCCTTCATTTTGAGGGTTCTTGAGAGTCAAAGCTGTATTGCACGGGCGCTAATTAAGTCGCAGTTGCGGAAATGGGTTCCGCCACTCGTTACTTGATTCTGCGTATTACCATAAGTGTAATAAAGGTTTGATTTGATTTTACATTTACTCAATTACAATGCTTTTAGTTATTATTTAGCTCTACCAACAGGATGTAAAAGAAAGTAGGCCATTAAAACTTGCATCTTGTACCTTATAAACCAGAGTCGGTGCCAGAGCAGTCAACTTAGGGGGGCCAAGCGTTTATCAGGGGGGGGCAAAGTTTGAAATTAAGCACAAAAGCCGCTGTCTTAAAAAGTGTAAGCTTGTTAGTTGGGGGGGCAAAGCATGTCGATTGGGACGTCGGCACTGTTATAAACTTATATCTAAATAAGCTTGCATTGGGGTATCTCCGATATGTCATATACTCAACCTTCAAACTACCACAAGGCAAACTAAACCATTGTATTTTTTATGTCCGGCTTAAGCTGGCATGGCATAGTTTTATCCAGGCTGGAACACAATACCATTTTCTTTCAAAAAATTTGAACTTTTTAAAATATCATTTTTTTCAACAATACATGCAACCAGGGTGTGTTTTTGGAATGGTCAAAATATTTAAAACTAAGTTTAAAATTGCTGCAGTTGAGACAAAACAGTGATTTTACTTTGTCAAGAAAATAGATTTTCATTAGGTGTGAGATATAATAGTACATTTTAAGCCACTCTTATTTTTACCAACTGCATTTTGATAATATGCGAAGAGATTTCTTGCATTGTAACTCATCGCAATTACAAAGAACTTGTTTTGTTGTTTGTCTCTAAATTGATTCATATTATTTTTCTATTTGATTGAAAACATTTAAACGGAATTAAGTTGTTGTTTGTTGAGATAAAAAATGGAAGGAATGCACAATAACCACAGCAGCAGGTAGCAATACCTTGTAACACTGCAACGATTTAGCTGACCTTCTGGAGCAATAATTTTATATAGGCTACACTGGTTTTCTACATAATTATGATCTGTGTGTCATTCAAATTGTCTTCAGTATTAGTGTATATATCTCATACTGCTGCTAAAAGTATCTGTGAAATCTTTTGCAATCTTTGATTATGAACACTGCTCCATAGTATTGAGGTTTGCAAGCTCAATTGCCATAGTTACAACTGACATTTGATAAATCATGTATTTCAACTCGCAAGTAGATGTGCACCATATATGCAAATTTTTTGGTGCTCTTTTGAAATAAGCTGTGGTTATCTCAGCTTGACACCATTATGTCATGCTTTGTCATAGGGTTACCATACATAACCTGAATTCTTACCCCTAACACACATCATTCAAACCTTTACTTCAGCCATAACCTGAAATCCAAACTTAATCCCAATCCAACCTTATAACCAGGGTTACCATTTTGTGCTTATTTCTACAATTTGTTCTTATTTTCAAGGGCAATGTCTAAGAAAACGTGAATGTGCTTATTTCTAAGAAACGAGCTTATTTTTGAGTCCCATGCTTATTTTTGATTTTTTAGTGGAAAAAATAGGATACTGCGGACGTGAAGATCTTTTTTTTTTTGGTCTTCACCAATTTTTAGTGGAACAACAGGACTTTGTTGATGTGAAGACCTTTTTTTTTTTAGTCTTCACCGGTTTTTAATGGATTTACAATAAAGAGCTATTGACTTTTTGGTAACCTAACTGCAGAGTGCTTATTTTTTGGTTAGTCCGGTGGTAACCCTGCTTATAATATAACATCATCAAGTTCTGCGCTGTTTGTTCTTCCGGTACAGTAAAAAACGGAGACAGAAAAAATCTACTCTCCAATTTTATTTATGACGTTTCACTTGGCAATGAACGCCAAGCTTCATCAGAAAATGCAGTGACCTGGGAAGGAAATCAACCCAGGTCGAGAACAATAAAACGTACTAGCACTGATTTAACTGAACTGACTAAAAAATTACGAAGTGTAAATTGGATCAACTCCATTAACTATTGCGTCACAAAAAGGCGAAATGCGTGAATAATCATCAAATTGTTATGTGTAATACGTAAAAACCAGTATATAAACTACAAAGATTGAATTGCGTTGAAGTCATGTAGCCAATGAGACTGTCGCCATTTGGGAGACTGTCGCCATCAGACCTGTTCATAACCTTAGGATGGGCATTGATGAACCAAGCTTCCTAAATGAGTCGTTTAGAATAATTGTTCTCCACTTTCAAGATTTCCAATTTCTTCCAATCAATGGTAAGGTTAAAGTCCATCGCATGTTCGCTAAGTGCAGAAAGTTCCGGTCTCAGCTGGCTTGTGGCTCGCCTATGATCGGCCAGTCGTGACTTAAGGCCACGTTTGGCTTGACCAATATAAACATAGTCACAGTCAGAGCAAGGGATCATGGTAAACAACACAACTCTTATCTTCTGCAGTGTACGAATCTTTAGGGAGGGCAAAATGTGGCGAATGGTTTTTACAGGTCTCATGGCAACACTGACTCCTGCCTGGTTCAGAACTTGTCTAATTCTTTCTGATGTACCTTGCACATACGGAATAGAAGTGAATTGTTTGAATTGAGAGTTGTGAGTTTGAGAGCATTTGTTTTTGCGAGAGAAAAGAAGCTCTGGTAGGAAACCTGTTAAGTTGCAGAGTAGAACGTATGTTTCGTAACTCACCGCTTTTTTGGTTTTTATCAGTATGAGAGATGTGTGTTTCAATGCGGTTGAGTAGTGTCTTTGTCACAGTGAGTTTCTGGCGTTTGGGATGATGTGATGTGTAGTGGAGGTATCTGTCCGTGTGGGTGGGTTTTTTGTATATGGCTGTAGTGAATGTTTTTGTGGTGCGCTTCTCTTTGCAGACATTACGGGATAACAGAGCGTCAAGAAAAGGAAGAGAAAAATCGTATTCTTGCGGTTTTCAAAATTTCAGCAACTTTAGAGCGGGCAATGGTAACTGAATCTGCATTTCGGATTTTTTGCAGTCCAGTCTCAACACCGGTGACAATATCTAATTTAGGTATCGATTTAGGAGTGATGGCAAAATTAAAGCCTTTTTCTAGTACAGCTGTTTGTGTATTGTTGAGTTTGGTGTTGCTCAAATTAGTTAGTTAGTTGCATATTTATCCTCCTATCACGAGAAAGCGATCAATGCGCCATACGAGCTCGCTTAGGAGTTGCCAGCCATCTGTCTACCACACCAAGATGGGGGAATCCCGCTAAGTGCCTTTCCCAACGGCACAACAAGTACACTTGCCGGCTTGTTCTCCACACTGTCCCTTTAATGCTGAGCGTCAAGCAGGGAAGCTGTGAATACCAATGTTAAAGTCATTGGTTTGACCCGACTCGGAATCAAACCCGAGTCTACAGCTCAAGAGACAGACGCTCTATACCACTTGGCCATCTGAGCTGTTGATTGAGCAACATCGATTAGCCTAGCAGGCCTAGACTACGAAGCCCGGTATACAAGTCCAACAAAATCTTCCCCACTATGCAGTGTAACATCATCAAGTTAACCGGGATGGTTTAATTCAATGGAGCCCCAATTTCTTCTTATTGCCCAATGTCTTAAAAGAACAATTGAACATGACATGCCTTGTTATATCTAAAACCAGCCTTAGTTGTCATCAGTGATGGGCACAATAAACATTTCTGTACTAAAGCGATAACAATAATCGATAATTTCAAAAAAGCCCTGGGCGATACCTATAATCAAAAAATCTCAATTTCTTAAAGTGATATTGGTAACCGATAAACTATCACCGATGAATTTTTTCGATTAATGTTGCGGTAAAATTTCACTGTGTTTGACGAAGTTTTGAAGTTTTTTTAAGTCAAATTGCTAAAATATTTTTCTAGATTTTTTAAGAAAACAGATCAATTCTCGTCACATTAAATAAAACGAAGAGAGATTTTTTCAAAATTGTAACAAGTCAAAATGGACACCATATGTTTTTTTCATAGCGCTAACTTACTAACTTTGAAGTGAACACTGTGTGCATAAAGAATTGTTTATCACAATAATTTATCAGCGATAACAGAATATATTGCAAAAGCGATATCGGTGATCGATCAACCAAAATTATCTTCAGCGATAACGATAATCAGTAATAAATTATCGCCGACTAATTATCTCGATAAATGCCCATCTCTGGTTGTTATAGTAGTATTGACATTTGATAATTCTGTATTTTGAGACTTGCAAGTAGATGTGCACCACCATGTACGAAATGATTAATTTTTTCTATTGCCCGTAAATAACCATGAACCTTTCTGGATTGAACTTGCACTCTATTGCAGTTGAAAGTTCAAAGATCACTTTGCATTCAATTAAAAGTTTTTTTGACTTTAAAGCGCTGAGTAATTACGATCAAAATTTGGAGTAGGATTTCTTAGTTCATCAACCAAAGTATATACTTGAAATATTGCATTTTAAGTGTGATTTTTGAACTCAGCACCCTAAAAAATGTCAGAATGCTTTTTTGGATCATCTTTGTAGCTCAAGGGAGAGCCGTTATACAAGAAACATCACTCACGCGGGACCAAAAAACGCCACCAAGTGGTCAAATTTCAAAATGAAATATCTCAAAAACTACTTGACCGAGACTGCTCAAGTTTTTTCTTATCAAAATGTTTTAGAAATCTCCACCAACATGCAAAATTTGAGACCAAAACTAGGACATAGGTGGACAAGCCCCAAATTAAATATGGAATGACCCATGCATCAAAAAATAAATCAAGTGGATGGCAGCAACACCTAGTGGCGGCCCAATTTTTGAAAAACCATATCTCGAAAACTACTGATCTGATTCCAATAATTTTTTTCCTGGATTTCAATTTTTGAGTGCTACTGGTATTACGATATGGAGTTTTGTGTCAGCTGTGGAATGCTGCTCCCTGTACCGTATATATTTGCCTTGCTCAGTATTGCTGTTATGTTTGTATTTTTTCTATGTTTGCTTTCTTTTTACTTTGTCTAGAACCAAAACTTTCCTCTATTTGTAATTGATAGATTGCTGCTTTTCTTTTTTGTTTCAGTTCCTCAACTTTTGTTTGCACGAGTAAGAGTGTTAGGATGTTAGTCCTGCACCATTGCGCAGTATTCAAATAAATAAATATTAAAACCACACACTTTAAGACATGCTTAGTGGTTGCATATTTTGTTGTATAACGGAATGCCTTTAATTTAAAAATGTAGAACTGCATTTGAAGCAAACACACAAGAAGCATTATAATAAAACGCCAAAGTCCAAAATTAAACAGGCAGATACACCATCACCAAAGGGAGTTTTAATTTTGTAAAATGTTTACTAGAATGTTTTTGTTTCATGGTCGATTAAGCTAATTCTCTTTCACTTAAAGTTTTAGTTTTGTTTTTTACATCCTTTGCTACTCTATGAACTTGTATTCATGTCATCGCAATTTTAATTTTCTAATATTTTCCTTAGTGTGAAAATAGCTTAATGAGAGAAAAAAGTCTAGCCTGTTTTTTACCAATATTTTCAACATTTTTCAAGTCTAGTTTGACATAGGGTTCAATTTTCTTTGTATATAATATTGTAGCATGCA
This sequence comes from Trididemnum miniatum, assembly GCA_964006365.1. Taxonomy (NCBI): domain Eukaryota; kingdom Metazoa; phylum Chordata; class Ascidiacea; order Aplousobranchia; family Didemnidae; genus Trididemnum; species Trididemnum miniatum. The sequence continues at coordinate 32,108,650 of OZ023233.1, forward strand.
TCTACACACTTACCATCCTGTTTCTTGTTGTTGTTTTTCAAGGCTTTGACGTTGCTTTATACTGAAAATGAGGTCTTCCAAGGTTTGTTGATTAGTCATAACATTAATGTATATCACGAAAGAAAATAGCAGTACTTATAAACATCTGCAGTAGGGTCTTCAGGGGTAAAATGAGTAATACATATACAAAAACTTTTTTTCCAAATCAACAAAAATTGTTGCAAAAAGTTAAAGCTCCTTACAGGGATTTTTGTTTATGCTAAAAGATATATTTTTAAGCAAAGCAGCTTTACCTGGGAGCATTAAGATGGGTTTTCGAACTCAACTCCAATAAAAAGATAATAGCCACTATATTTGCAATCATACTCACAAACGTTTCGATGAAAACTTGTACCATCATCAGTGTGAAACTACATAGGCACTAGGCTAGAAGAACCAGCACAAGAAAGAAATTATTTTAAATACAGCATAGCTATTACATCATAAACAAAGTAGTAGGGATTTACATAAAATATAACTAAAGGGGCAAATTAAACAATTACGTGCAACTGGAGGAACTAGATTAGTCGTAGGATTATTAAGTACAAATACTGTAGGATTAATTGAATCGTAACTAAGAAAAAAGAATAGTTGAATATAAATGGAGAATAAACACATTACTGATTGCGATTTAGGCCTACACGAATATTGCGTGAGGAGAGCTAAATGTTAAATAGGTAGATAGGGTTGGAAGAATCGTCAATATTTAATTCTTGTTGGAGATTTTGGTTGAGTAAAGTTTTCTTGATGTGAAGTTTCCGGATGTTTTGAAACTCTTCTCATCCAAATTCTACTCATCCAAAATCTTCAACCACAATTAAATATTGACGATTCTTCCAACCCCATCTACCTATTTAACATTTAGCTCACCTCGCAAAATATGCGTGTAGGCCTAAATCGCAATCAGTAATGTGTTTATTCTCCATTTATATTCAACGTCTCTTTTCTTAGATAAGATTCAATTAATCCTGCAGTATTTGCACTTAATAATCCTACGACTAATCTCGTTCCTCCAGTTGCTCGTGATTGTTTAATTTGCCCCTTTAGTTATATTTTATATACCGGTATGTAAATTTCTACTACTTTGATTATGATGTGATAGTTGTGCTGTATTTAAAATAATTTCTTTCTTGTGCTGGTTATTCCAGCCTGGTGCCTACATAATTAGATTTATTTTCTAGTGACTCAGTGTCAGCGCTAAAAATCCCTGCAAATAATTCTGTGTTAAAAATAGCTAAGAGTGACGTTGACACATCAAATTATCATATGTCAGCTTCCAACTTCAAAACTAAATATCTTTCACGGCATGATTTTTTAATTATGCATGTTAATAGGCCTACTCGTAGCTTATCAAAAAAATTTTCGGATTTAAAGGAACTCTTGGTTGACATAAGTAACAAACCTGATATACTTGCTATAAGTGAGACTAAACTGAAAGATGGCCAGCAACACAATTACAATGTGGAATTAGATGGGTTTGAATTTTTAAAGTATAATTCAACAACCAATGTTGGCGGTACAGGGATTTATATAAATCGAATTTACTCATACAACCTAGTTAATTCACATCAACTAAATGTTAATGGATGTGAAGACTGCAACCATGCTTCTCATGTTACTTTTCTTGATCTTCTATTCTCCCCTTGCATGTTACAACGTTTATCGTTTTGTTGCTTCTTCCCTTTTCTCGTGCTGTCCAATTATGCTGTATGTTATTTATGCTATTATTCTTGTGCTGACGATACGAAAGGAAAAAGAAGACACTAACATTTGGGTTGAACTTAAACTAGGCCCATTAAAAAATAAAAAATGCTGCATCAAAAGTTAGTACCAAAATATCAAATAGTAAAAAACATTGTACATCAAATACCCAAACAAAAACAATATTAACATTAACCACATGCATTTTGAATATAGATAATGTTAAAAAGTGGAACATTTAATATGACCATATATAAAAAATAATTTAAGACAAGTATATAAATTAACATACAATTTAATATCATGCAAAAAATAATATGATAAGTAAAGGAATCATAAAAATAAAGAACAAAGTTATCAATAATACCATACAGCAAATTCCAGATGCATAACATACGACGAAGGAATTCAAAATCAAAAAGTCATTTGCAAATTTGACAAAGTCACCAGGTACAAATATCATGAACAATTATCAAAATTACAGTTTAAAATTAATCAATAACAAACAACATGAAAAACAAAAGCAGAGGTTAGTGTTAAAAAACATCTATCTATATATATACACGGTTGCCAGAGGATTTGCCACATGGAAGATTCGCCACACAACGAGTGAGACATACGAATGTGACCGAGAATTTGAGTGTAAGCGTCGGACAAACGTTTGCAACAGTGCCGATGTGGAAGATAAGCCACACAACAGTGATAGGTTGGGGTCGAGGGGGGGTTGGGTCGGGAGGGTTGGGGCTAGGGAGGTTGAGGTCGGGGGGGGGTCGGAGGGGTTTGAGGTCAGGGGGGTTGGGGTCGGGGAGCTGGGGTCAGAGAGGTTAGGTCTTATATCTCACCTGTTGTGTGGCGAATCTTCTTAGTGGCAAATCTTCCGTGGCAAATTCTCTGGCAACCTATATGCCAGGGGTGGCCAACTAGTGAGATGCCAAGAGCCACATTTCTTTCTGTGTTTCAGCAAAGAGCCATATCAAGCACAATGAATAATGATCGCATTAACAATACCATACCTCTTGTTGATACACATCATATTTTTGCTTAGCTTGATTAATAACATACCGGTCAGTTTGCTCAGTGGTAACGACATCACTATCAGTGTGGGAGGTTTGGGGTTTGTTGCCTGGACTGGTCAAAGCAGACACAGTATCGCCACCGCTGCGATGTTTTTTTGGACTTCGAAGCTGTGTTGCCCAGACACAAGGCCGCGGAGATGGGCCACCCACTCATTGCACACCACCTCGTAATTCTCTTAACAAAGTGATTATTACGTGATAATGTATCTTACGCATTGCCAAACGCAGCATGATTTCAGAACTATAGGCTGCTGATAGATTTAATAGAAGAAACAAAGCATGTGCAAAAGAGTCGCATGAAAGTGGCCAAGGAGCTGCATGCGGCTCGCGAGCCGTGGGTTGGCCATCCCTGCTATATACACTGAAACTTATTTTAAAACATGAAGAGAAACAATGGTAGAACATAAATGAAACAGACTAAAAAATATGATACCATAGGTTACAGTGGATCTAAGCAGCTAAAAATATATGTATTATATATATATCTATCAGTATATACATATTAAAATACCGCACATAAAAAAAAAACTTTATTATGACAAACTTAGCAAGCCTGAGTTGTATCTACAAAAAACATATAGAGCTGCCCTAATGAAGCACGAAATTATTCTGTTACTGGATTATCTGGATTGAGGTCAAACGACACATTTGCAATAGAGATACCATAACCAACTTTGCCCCTAAGACCACGAAGTGCAACAAGACATGATCTTAGCAAAGCAAATCTAATTTTGGTGCTTATATATATCGGACCACCTCTTGGCATTGATTTTTTTTCTTAATAGCATACAATTCTGCTAATCTGTTGACAGTTCGACAAACGTACCGGGATATTTATGTTTAAACCATCGATAATGGCCTAGCAATACAGCGCGCAGTTGTCAGCGACATGGCCTAGCGGTACCGCGCGCAGGTGACAGATCCTACGTGACGAGTTCGATTCGCGGCTGGAGCCGATCGCAATTGACATATTTAATGGGTGGCTGCTGACTCGAAGAGCGCAAGCTCACTTCGCAGTCTCCCTCATTTACCGTTGAATTTTCTGTTCAATATAATTTGAAAATAGGCAGAGGCTAAGGTTACGTGACCGTAACATTTGTCTCTTTGGTTTATTTTATTATCCCTTCACGCTTCCCTGATTGTACGAGAGCGTGACGAAGTAATAAAATAAACTAAAGAGGCAAATGTTACGGTCACGTAACTTTAGCCACTTCCTTGAAAATAACCTCAGTTATAAGCGCTATGTGTAGTTGGTGTTATACAGACATCCAAATTCTAATCTCAAATAGCAGAATAGTATCAAACAAACATGGAAAAAACACTAGAAAAATCAAACTTAAATCATTCTATGTACTACATATGTGGGGACATTAACATTGATCTACTCAAAAAAAACTCTAACACTTCCATACAACATTATATAAATTCTCTTCTCTGCACAGCCTTGGTTGCTCTCAGCTTATTAAATACGCAACTTAAATAACGGGGTCCTCTGCTACTCTTTTAGATCACATATACGCCAATAATTCAAGTCAACAAGTGTATAGCCACATACTCTTTTTGACATATCTGATCATCTTCCTGTGATTTTAATGCTACAAAATTTCCAACCAACCAAACTAAGCTATAGAACCAATAAGAGAAGCATGAAAAACTTTGTGTCTGAAGATTTTTTAACTGAATTGAATGAGTGCCTTAACGAATATATAGGAGGTATAAAAGCGCTGCTACCGGTACCTGGTAACGACCCTTTGAACCTTTTATTAGTGTTTTCAAATCAGTAGTAGACAAACAATGATGCAAAATGAACAAAAACTGGCTAATAAACTGCAAACCATGGATCACCAAAGGTATTTGGTATCCATTAAGCGAAAAAATGAACTACATAAACTTGCTTTGAAAAATAAGTTAACTCCTCTTTCCTGACATATGTATAAATAAATCGTTACAGATTAACTCACATAAAAGAATTGGCCAAACAGCAATATTATGGTGATTTAATTAAGCAAACTAAGCATACCACTAATTCGGCACTAATGTGGAAAACAAGGAATGATATATTTTACAAAGAAGTGACTTGGCAAACAGAACACTCGCGGTGTTTTTTTTCTTCGCGAATGGAACAAGACGATTCATGCATACAACAGCCTATGAACATATGCTACGACCACACTACTACATTACTGCCACCTGCCGAACCTTACTTTCGAACCTCACCTGCCGGGATAATGTTTAAACGCATGATCCGTTCCCCCTTCTGTGTCTATTGACGCACGACGTTGCTTGCGTTGCTCACGTCGATGGCTGAGCGTAAGCAACGTCGAGCAGACGTTGTAGCGGGAAATTATTTCCATGACAATAGGGAGTGTACAATAGGTAGGATTATGATAAAACAATACTAATGGTAACTACTTGAAATAGAGTAGAAAGTATGGTGAGTGCTGAAATTAATCAGGTAAAATTTAAAGGTAACTTAGGCCTACCCACAGTTTGATCTGTCGGCGATAAATCGTATATACTTTGAAAAGGTAGTGCATCAAGAAGGATGGAAGTGTAAAATTAACCGGGAAATTTAAAAAAGTTGGCTAGCTATTGTCGGTGCGGTACCAGCCTGATTAAAAAAGTAGCGTTAGCGAAAATGAGGTCATCATCAAGGAGAAGGATGGAAGTGTCGATTTTTGGCGACGATAACCCACTTTTAAAGCTGCTGTTTTGGTTATTTGCTACTTCGTTCTTATTTAAAACTGATTTACTTGTCACGTAATCTGTATAGCGCTTCATCTGATGACGATTTTTTGTAATTGGGCGCTTGCCGTAAGCAGCTCCGGGTTACACTGATTGCTTTCAACCGATTCGGTAATGATTTGAGCTGCCTTTTCGGATTTGACTTCGCGGTGGAAGGAGCTGTTTTGACTGAAGCCATAACTACGCACTTTGAGCTTCAGATATCTACTGAAGCAATCTACCCTGCTGCTGCCGAAAACTTTCGTAAGTTATGTAATATGTTATTGTTAGGTTGTTATGTTGTGTTTATTAATATGAAATTGTAATATCGCTATGTTATGTTTAATTAAGGTGCATGTAAGCGTTTGAACAATGAAGTAATGCAAATTATTCTTGTTTTCTGTTTATAATATGCTGTATTCTGTTTCTATTCAGGATTACGTCGTCAAAATTCTTATTAAAAACTAAATGAGTCTTTCGTCGTCAATCGAGGAAAGGTAGCGGAGTAAAGTTAATCCGAAACAGTAATCGAAAATAATCGAAATCAATCAGACATCTTCGATTTTGGAAACTTCATTTACCCGGTGAGTTCGTTCCTTATTTTACTGCGACATGTCGGAAGCCTTGGAACAATACAACCGATTAAAAGCCCGCAGAACTGCCATAAAGGGATCAATAACTAAAAAGTTGCAAAAGCTAAACGAACTGTCTAAACACGAGTTGCCCAATAAAGAGGCATTTGATCATAGCTTTTCATCGCTGCAAGAAACTTTAAAGAATTTTCGAACGGTTTTAAACTCAATGGCTGAAATTTGTTTGACGTTGCGAGGAGAAGAATTTAACGTTGTCGAAAAAGATATTAAAGTAAACGAGGAAGCGCTAGAAAATAACGATGCAATGGCAATTGAACTAAAATGTGAATTTGATTCAATGTTGCATAAGCGCCTAGAACAAATCGCAAATGCCAAAGAAATTCGACAAATTACTCCAAAATCAGAAGCTCCTAAACCGAAATTTAAGCCACGAGACTTAGTTGTCCCAAAATGGAATGGTGAATTAGTAACGCTGAACGCATGGAAACAACAAATTACCCACCCGATCCCGTTGAAAAGTCTCGCTTAAAGCGGTCTTATTTCGTATCTAAAAAAGCGTTTGAAGCGGTGCCAGAGCGTATCTTGACGCTCCAGAGCATGCTCTCGCACGCTTTAAAGCGGTAATAAGAAACAATTAAAGGGCTAGGGCAAAACTGCTGGTAGCAGTGGTAGGTAGAGAATAGAGGTTGAGTAGAGGTATGGGCGAGTTTTTGTGTAGCTAGTAACCCTAAAGCATTGATCAAGATAGATAAAAACTGGTTTGAAGCAGTGAATGTAGACAGACCTACCGGTAGCTCCACTTTAGGCATACCGGTATATGGTAGGTACCGTAGGTAGGCTACTGGTAGTTTACTGGTACCGGTAATACCGATAAATCTTGGTGAGGTCTACAATTATCCGTGACCGTTTAGCTGAAAAATCTGTAATAAAATGTGAATAGACTAATTATGCATGATGAAGTTTAGCTTACTAACAGACTAATGTCAGCAGGTCAATGTACCATGCAATCGGTTGCTGCTCAATACCGGTACCGGTAGTTTATGATACTGGTAATCCATGGGTAATCAATGTCAATGAAAAATTCGCATTTCACCATTCAATATTCATACCGGTACCGGTAGCTTGTGCATTTAGGGTTCAAGACAGGCCCTCAAAATAACACTTGTCAGTAACTTTGCTCTAATAACTTCGTCACATTGTATCTTCATCGCAGTTTGTTTAGGCTCGTGGCAGCTCACCTTCTGTAAATCGGTTCAGGTTCTCCCTCAAGAATTGGCAGATTGGTTATCGGTACTCTGTTAGGCAAAAATTACCCAAAATCCAATACGTACCGGTAAGGTTTCAGTTCGGGTTTGGTTCAACTCCCTGCTTTGGTCAGTGAAAGAATATTGTGCCTTTCACAACAACATTTCACAAGACTGGCAAACATAGGCCTACCTTTGTTGTGTTGCTACCAGTATGTGAGGCTATAGCTATTGAAGAATACCTGACCAAACACTTGTACATACTAGTTTTAACCTCATGCTTTTGCAA